>SJYV01054067.1:0-19879 GCA_006410875.1 Neotragus pygmaeus | reverse complement strand
CACACACACACACACACACACACACACACACACACACACACACACACACACACACACACACACACCCCAGGCTGGGATGGCAGTTCACAGGGGAACCAGGGCAGAGACATTGGGACATTCAATGAGAATTCATTATGTTCCTCCAATTGGGTCAGCATGGATCTTGTCTGAAGTAGGAGGCAGTGGTCAGGGACCCAAATTCTCCTGTCTTTGAGTCTTAAAGAGGAGACAAAACAAACCCAGGTGAAAAGTCAAACCACAAAACAAGCCAGTGTGAGGTTGGGGCCCACACACTCATACTGCATACTGGACGGTCCAGTACAGCCAGTGAGGGGTGAAGGGGACAGGGGAGTCACTGTGGACCAGGCCCAGGGGACCCCCCTGGGAAGAATTTGGCTCAGCGGGAATGAGGAAAAAGGTCTTCTACTGGGGAAGGGGAGACAAGGCAGGAGGGAACATGGATAGTCTCAGGACAGATTCTCTTTGCACAGAATGAGACTGGAAGTGTGCCTGGCCCCAGGCCGCTTCCTTCCTCTGAGCTCTCACTCCTTGAACTTGGTCTTCCTCTGAATCCATGGGATGTCAGTGGCCTAGGGAGGGAGGTAGACACATGGAGAGCTAGGCAGGGGCGAGGGGTGCCAGGGAGTTCACCCCCTCAGCCGGGGAGCATCTGACAACAGGAAGCAGCTGCAGCAGGCTCCAGGGCTGTGTGCTAGTGTCTGTCACTCTCCTTCTCCCCCGGCAGCGGCCCCCGCAGAACAAACTGTTCTTCGAGAAGCTCTGGGGACAGAGGGCTCACACCTGCTCCCCAGGTCGGTTTGGACAAGTCAGCAGAGGCGTGCCGTGGCCCATCAGCCCCCTCAACCCCTCTCTTGCATGATGCAATGTAACACAAAACAAGAGCTTTGGGGAGGGAAACAAGCACTGTCTCTTCATAAAGCCCTCACCCTTGAATTTCTAAGGATGTCTCTAAAAATAGGACCTAAGCTCCAGGTCCCAAACTCCAACTGAGTGGAGATGCTGAGTGGTGTGGCTTTTCAGAAAGAGCACANAGAAGCTCTGGGGACAGAGGGCTCACACCTGCTCCCCAGGTCGGTTTGGACAAGTCAGCAGAGGCGTGCCGTGGCCCAGCAGCCCCCTCAACCCCTCTCTTGCATGATGCAATGTAACACAAAACAAGAGCTTTGGGGAGGGAAACAAGCACTGTCTCTTCATAAAGCCCTCACCCTTGAATTTCTAAGGATGTCTCTAAAAATAGGACCTAAGCTCCAGGTCCCAAACTCCAACTGAGTGGAGATGCTGAGTGGTGTGGCTTTTCAGAAAGAGCACAAAATCAAAATGCAGGATTTTTCTATCTTAATCCTGCCAGGGAAAAGCTATGTGACCTTGGACAAGTCACTTCCCCTAGGCAGATTTCAATCTCCTTCTTTGTAACATGAAGAGTTGGGATGGGTGAGGTCTGGGTGACTTCCAGTTTAAAATGTGAGAGACCCATGCTCAGAGGACGCTTTGGGACTGCTGTGAAAACTAGGGCTTGAGTAACGGAGAGAAATTAGGATAAGACTCTGATTGAGGGCTAGATAAAATAGAATGGAACTCGGGATTTCTCTGGAGTTCCAGGAATTGAGATTAATGCAAAGAAGGTGGATTTGATCCCTGGTCCGGGAACTAAGATTCCACATGCTAGACGGCATGGCCAAGAAAATATATTTTAAAAAGAAAAGGAATGGGATTTAATTTAGGACCTGAGATGGTAGAGTTTTTTTTCCCCCGGATCCCCACGATAAAGAGAAGTGGATCTGTTGGACTGAGAACACCTCAAGAGAAGGTCATTTTATAGAAGGCTCCCCAACACTTAGTGAAGAACTAGACTCCTTCTAGATAGTATGAGGTCTTTCATCAGTCACAGCTTCCCACCCCCAATTTACAACGATCTGAGAGCAGAGCAAGGGGTGCAGTAACACAGAGAAGGAAAAAGCCCAGCCTTCCTAATGCTCTTCTTCATGGAAGCTACTCCTTAAAATTCCTTCAGCTGGAGACTGAGCCTTTCAGACCACAGTCAAGCTAAAAATAGTCAAGGCTAAGGTTCTGCCTTTCTAGGACCCAAGGTATCCTTGGAGAGACTTTCAGCAGAGTGGGGGCTGGAAAAGGGAGAGAAGGGGGCAGTCCAGATATCACAGGAGACCTGCTTTCTCTGAAGCCAGACCAAGATGTGGTAGCTGAGACCTGTTTCCTGTGGGCAGTGATGAGGCAGAAGGCCTTGGGGTTCTGGGTCACTTTCTGAAACCCTCCCTGTTTGCTTCCCAGGCTTCAGCATCCCCTAAGAGAAGAGTCCATTTAGCTCTCATCCATCTACTACCTGTTCATTATTCAGTGTGGGGGCCAGAAGACCAAATGACACTGCTCTGTGGCCTCCCACCAGATCACCCACGTGGCTTCGACGCTGTCTGTGCTGTTTTGTAGCCACAACCCTAGGCTCTTGGAGGCAGCTTCAGCCCAGGGTGGAGTGTGTAGGATGGGAGGAAGAATAGAGGGTGGGGAGGAGGGGAGCATGCTGGTCTCCACTGGCCTTTAGCCTGCGGGGCCATGCTCTGCCAAGACCAATGTTGGCAAAAAAAGCAAAGGGGGAGAGGAACAGGGCCAGACCAAGCTGACATGTGGTGCTTCCCAGCTGTAGCCCAGAGCTGTGCAGACACGGGCTTGGCATGCTCCTCTGTGTGTCTATGTTTGTTTGTGTGTATGCACACACACCCAAATGTACATGCACAAGAAGATGTGTGTTTGTTGACCTGGGTGAGTGCTGCCCATCACTATAGTGTGTGTATGCTAAGTCGTTTTAGCCATGTCCAACTTTGTGCGATCCTATGGACTGTAGCATACCAGGCTCCTCTGTCCATGGGATTCTCCAGTCAAGAATACAGGGGTGGGTAGCCATTCCCTTCTCCAGGGGATCTTCCCCAGCCAGGGCTTGAACCTGCGTCTCTTACATCTCCTGCATCAGCAGGCAGTTTCTTTACAGCTAGCGCCACCGTGGAGAAAGTGACAAAGCCCTGTATTTACCATCAGGCTTAGTGGTACTGGGGGCTGCAGAGCCAGAACTCCCAGCCCCTGCCTACCCCAAGACACTGCTTCTCCCAGAATCAGAGGAAGGGTGGAGGTGGACAGGGCTGCACAGAGGCAACATCTTCAAGGGGAGCTCAGCCAGGCCAGCAGCCCCTCACTCTGACTCAGCCCTCTCCTCCTATTTGACCAGGAGCATTTAAAGAGCAGCTTCTTGGGCTTCCCTTGTGACTCAGCTGGTAAAGAATCCACCTGCAATGCAGGAGACCTGGGTATGAGCCCTCCTGGGTTGGGAAGATCCCCTGGAGAAGGGAAAGGCTACCCACTCCAGTATTCTAGCCTGGAGAATTCCATGGACTGTATAGTCCATGGGGTCGCAAAGAGTCGGACACGACTGAGTGACTCACTCACTCCTTGACCTGAAGTATACTCCACAGCACCAGATCCCTCTCCCCAGACATGCCACCTGGCAGGAGGGCCAGACTTCTGCCTACAAGGAAGGCTTCAGGACAGCACCTCTACTGCCAAAAAGTTGTGAAGGAGGTGGGCTTTGAAGGATGGGAACGATTTGGAAAAACTGAGGCTAGTGGACTAATGAACATGGGAGCCAAGAGAGACATTTCAGACAGGAGGATGGGTTAGGGATGCATGTGGTTTAGAGGGAAGGCGATAAGCAGGCCTCTTTAGTAGTACATTCTGACACCAGCCTGGAGTCCTGCAATTGAATTCAGGATCAATTCTGACACTAACTACTCAGGCTTAGCTTCAGATCCCATAAGTTAAAGGGCAGAGGCCCCAAGAAGACTGCCCTTACTTCTGTTGACAGATGCAAATGGGGTCCCCAAGCCACCCACACTTCTGTCTGATCTGGCTATAATAGTTCCCACTACCTCCTTTCAGCTTCAACAATTTGCTAGAATCACTCATAGAACTTACCAAGTGTACTAGACTTAGAGTTTTATTATAAAGTACAATTGATTCTAGAAGAGCCAGACTAGAAGCGACATACAGGGAGGTCTGGGGGCAGAGTCTCTGCTCCCTGTCCTCACGGGTCAGGTGCCACCTCACCTGATGAACATCGATGTGTTCACCGGGCAGGAAGGTCCTCCGAATTTCAGTCTCCAGAGTTTTTAGGTGGGGTTTCATGTCACAGGCACGGTTAATTAAGCCACTGACCACATGATTGAACTCCATCTCCAGTTGCCCTCTTCTCTCCAGAGGTTGGGAGTGGGGTGGGGATGAAATTTCCCACCTTCTTTCTGGCAGGGCCAGTACCCGCCCCCCTCCAACTTCAGACTATCTAAGGACCCACCACCAGTCACCTCATTAGCAAAAACTCAATTGTGACCAAAAGGACAGGTTGTTAACTCCAGAAATAATTCCCATTACTGAGGAAATAGCGTGCTTTTATTTAAAGTTCTGTTCCAGGTAAGATCAAGACCAAATACATTTTTCTATTATATTGCAATTGTAACGGATGTTCCCTGTAGGGCAAAGAGGAGGAAGCTGAGGTTACAAAGGTAGGATGGGGCAAATTGATAAAGTCAGAAATTGAAGGCAATCACCCCCTCCCTCCCAAAGAGGTGACGGTAGAAGATAAGTAGTGGAGACAACATTTTGTATAACAGTTGTGAGCTCTCTGCAGACATCTGTTGTCACCATCAGCCTCTCCTCTGATCCTCCTCTGACCTGGAAGAATGGGGTGCCTTTCCTTGAAGAACATTCTCTCTCTGAATAGAGTGTGAACGTTTATCCTGCCAGACTGTGAGCTCTTGCCAAGCAAAGATGTATCTCTACACTCCAAGATTTAGCACAGCCTGCCAGGCAGTGGGTGCTCAGACAGGTGTGCAGAATGAATTTGGTTCCTTCTAGAAAATGTCACCTTTCTCACATTTAGGAATGATCAAGAGAGTAGGGGGAATGAGTGATGACTTATACTGGAGAGAATGAGAAGGGGAGTGGAGCTTAAACAAGAGCAAGACTGCCTTTTCCCACAGAGTCCTGCACCTCCTGGGCCCCCTGTAGGAAGACTGCCCTTGATGGGTGCTCCACGGCAGGCAGTTAGACGGGCAGGATGAGAGGTCAGACTGATGTGGGCGGGCAGGCAGGCAGATGGGCAGCTTTAAGCACCTGGGGGCAGGTCCAGCAGAAAGGAGCCCTTCCGGGGACTGTGTGAAAGCTTTCCCCTTGAATGGCTTCCAGCCCCTGGAAACCCCAACCAGCATCCAAGCCACAGTTTACTCAGTAGTAATAGTTCCCACCCCAAGACCTGGACTGGGTGTGAGCAGACCTGCTGAGGCATCCATCCCTCCTCTGAGACTAGGCCCTTTGCCCCCTTAGGTAGCCCCTGAGGGGTCCTCAGTGTGCAGGCTGGTGGGGAGGTGCAGTGAGTGCCATCACTGAGGAGGAGGCTCCCGTCCAGCCCCCCAGGCAGTGACCCATGACATGGAATTGCTCCAAGGAACCAGACAGGGAAAGGGACCTGACACCAAGGTTTCTCAGTGGCCCCCAAGGCTAGCTGAGAGTCAGTGACAGTCCCCTGGCCTCGCTCAGCACGGTTCTGGATGTCTCGGGTCGGGGCTTGTCTCTTGCATCCCTGCATCAGAGGTCTTTTGATTTTTCTTTGGCCGTGGATCCACCCTACACCACTGAGCATGGTACCTGGCATCTTAGGGAAGCCACAGTTTGGGAATGGAAGGAATGGAGAAGACCTGCTTCCAAGAAATAGTTAATGAATCCTCTCCCCTTCCCCCAGGCCCCTTGCACCTGCAGGCTGCGGTGTGTGGTTTCCCACAGCTGCAGCTGGCTCTGCGGCAGCCCCCTCCCTCCCTCTGAGGGAACCTGAGAGGCCCCAGGCCTGAGGCCCCTGGGAGGGGTGCCTCAGCCTTGGTCCAGCTGCTGGGGGTGGCAGAGCAGTCTGGCAGCCCTTTGACCTGGACCCGCCACAGGGAGCACTCTGGCTGAGTGACCAGACCTGGGAGGGGTCTGCCGGGCTTCCCTAAAGCCAAAGGCAGAGACTGCCGTTTCAGACAACCGCAGACCCTCTCCACAGGGCCTCTCAACTCTTCCCTGGATTCAGACCACTGACTTCTGGAAGAAGCTGGCCTCTTTAGTGCTGGCTCGGCATCCCCTGGGTGGGGAGGGGAGGAGGGGAGGGATGGGGGCTCCTGAAGCTGAGGGTGAGTTGAGTGTGAGAGGTGAGTGGGATGGACAGGAAGGAAGAGGAGGAAGTGAGATTTGGCAGGGCCAGGCCTCTGCTGGTCAAGGCAGCCGTGAACCCACAACGCTAGACTCTGGCAGGCGCTGTTCTCTGTCTTGCCTAGAAAAGGACAGGTTGCCCCAGTTGCCTTCTGGGGCAGACCAGTGTGCTCAAGGGATCTCAGAGCACTACTCACTCTGAGGCAATGAAGCAAAAAATGTGGAAGCTTCCCTGCCGAGACATTCCCGCCCCCCACCTTCCCGGGATGAGTGAATGAGGTCCAGAGGCTCAGCCCATGCTAACAGCCTGCCCACTGCCCTGCCCTCAGCTGCTGAGCACACACCCACATCCCAGGGGGAGATGTGGCTGGTGCTCCGCCCAGGTCCCAGCGGAGCAACGTTCACTTGGGTCCAGAGGCTTGGGAGACGGAGTGATGGGAAGGCTGGGATCTGACAGGCACAGGTGGTGACAAGGCCCAGGGCTCTGGCTTATCTCACGTCCAGCTCCAGGCAAATTGCTTCAGCTCAACACTTTGCCTCTGAGGCCTTACGGCCTCGGGCTCAGAGCTGTGGTGGCCTCCAGTCTGCAGAAAAAGCCCAGCTCCCCCTCAGAAACAGCTCCCTCACCCAGGATAAGCAGCGGGGCAGGCAATTTGGCAAAGAAGGCCTGAGAGAAAGCAGATCTACCCATCTGCAGAAACTCCTGAGTCAGAAGTGGGGAGGAGGAAGACAGAGGGCCCAGCACCAGCCGCAAGTTCAGTCCTCACTCCTTTGCCTCAGGACAGGGCCAGCTGCAGGGAGGCGGCCAGGCCGGAGGAGGTGAGGGTGTGTGCTGGGCGGGTACTGGGCAAGCTTCAGTTTTGGCTCCTGTGTAAACTGACACCCCTACGTGGGTAGGGCTGGTGCCAACCACCCAGGCCAGTGCCAAGAGTCCACTGTGAGCTCCAGACTTGTGCTTGGCTGGTTTGCAGCAGTGCCACGTGGCCACAAGCACGGAGCTCTGGCTGGGAGTCACCACTGAGCTGGGGTTTCCCTCAGGGGTACGGAGGCAAAGCCCCGTGAAAAGCACTTTGAGCTCCTGAGATGAGGGACCTTGATGAAGAGGCCTTCGAGGAGGTGGTCCTGCCTCACTGGGCTACTGATTTATGTATTTTTTGCTTTATTGCTCTGATTACACTATCATGGGCATTTACTCATTGTGGTTGTCCAGACCCCATATGTCAAGAAAATTCCAGTAAATTTGTGGCTGAGAGAGCTGCAACCCATGTCTGAATGCCACCTTCTGATTTCTGACTTAAACAGCATTGCCCTTTTCCTTCTTGCTCAGATTCACCCATTTTGACAATTTTATATCAGTATGGACAGTTAATCAAGACTGAAATTCTCCATTATTGAGTTAGGAATTTTTCTATTCATGCTTTTATCTGTATTTCAGTCGACGAATATTTAATGAGAGCCTGCTCTGTATGATTCCCTGTGCTGGTGTTGGGAACATGTGATGAATGAAGCAAGGCCTTTCCTTGATGAGCTGACAGGCTGCACCCCAGACGTCACGGCCAGCATCACAGGGGGTTTCTCTCTATACCCAGCCATGACGGCTGAACACTTTTACTTTCTTGAAAGAAAAGTCTTAGAGTCCTTAGAAGACAAGAACCCCCCAAATAAGACTGTGATCTTTCAATGTATGTTGTTACTTTATCTTTAAATATGTAATTACAATCACATGGTTCAAATACAAAAACAACATTAAAAATCTCAGTGGGAAGTCTTCCTTCTAATTTTTTTCTAACAGTTCTCATCCCCTGATATTAAAAAAATGCTTCTCCTTCTAGTGTTTCTTTATGTAAATATATTTCCTTGGTTTTCCTCATTATTATTCAAGAGGTAGTTTATTACAATCATAGATTTTCTTGACACTGCATGTTGGGGATTGTTCCATATCCATACATGGAAGGTTCTTCGTTTTCTCTTACACTTAACAAAGTGTCCTTTGTTCTAAGCCAGTCCTCCACTGACAGCACTAGATAGTCAGTCTCTAATGTCTTGCTGCCAGACAGAGCAGGATCTGTCCTTTCCCATACACACAGAGACACAGGGTCCAAGGATTGGGACACTTGTAACTTAGAGAAACTTGCAAACTGTCTTCTAGAGATTGTGCTATATTCACTCCCACCAGCAATATGTGAAAAGGCCTGTTTTCCCACCAGACTGAGATTTTGAAAGAGAAAAGAAGGAGGCAATGTCTAGGCTCCAAAGAAACAAGGGAAGAAGAAGGCCAAGTCCAGAGCGAAGCCCAGAGCACTCAGCTTGGTAGATGAGGTGCACAGATAGCAGAGGACTGTGTGGTCTAGGCCATGGTGTATCATTTGTGTTTAAGCCTCAGGACTGATAATCGGAGTGCTATTCCCTAGAAGAGCAAGGGACTCCAGGAAGAGAATCCGTGAAGAAAGCCCAAGGGAAGAGAGCTCAGCTGGTATATGGGGTGCATGGTACATGAACAAGGATCACGAGACCCAGCATAAAAAGAAAATAATGACAGCTATAATATTGTGGGTTTTCATTTTCTAATAGTCATGTATGGAAGTGAGAGAGTTGGACTATAAAGAAAGCTGAGCACTGAAGAATTGATGCTTTTAAACTGTGGCGTTGGAGAAGACTCTTGAGATTCCCTTGGACTGCAAGAAGATCCAACTAGTCTATCCTAAAGGAAATCAGTCCTGAATATTCACTGGAAGGACTGATGCTGAGCTAAAACTCCAAAACTTTGGCCACCTGATGCAAAGAACCAGTTCATTGGAAAAGACCCTGATGCTGGGAAAGATTGAAGACAGGAGGAGAAGGGGATGACAGAGGATGAGNTGAGAAGGCCTGTTAAAAAGTTAAAAACGTGTTGTTAATGGAGAGTCTTTATTTTTCCCCAATATTTTTTAAAAACCAAAAGACTCCTCAGGGAGTCTGATTTTTTTTTTTTTCCCACTCTGCCCTTCACTTCTACATTCTGGACTCATCCTTTTGGCCCAGGAGCTTGCAGGCCTTTCACACTGGATAACCTCCACATCCAGGGCCGGTTTCACAGATCTGTGAGCCTGGCAGCCACACAGGGCCCCATGCATACTTAGAAGGGCCTGCACTTGTTTTAATAGTCTGCTGTCGCCATCTTAAAATTTTTCATCACATTTTAATAATGGGCCTGCATTTTCATTTTGCACTGGCTCCCACAAATCACATAGTAAGTTCTGCTCACATCCTGCCAGTCCCCCAGCCTGAGTACAGTGCTGACTGTCCCAATCCCTCACGGCTGGGCCTCATCAGCACAGTGTCTCCCCCGGGGCCTGGATGACCTCGCCCTTGCCTAACTCTCCTTCTTCTGTGCCGGCCCCAGCATTCCTCGCCAGATCCTCTGCTGTCCCTGGCCAGCTCTTTGGCATCTACATCTTACACCCCCCTTTCCTCTGGCTCTGGTGATGCCAGGAACCCGACAGCCCCATGAGCCTGTTTCCAGCCTGGGGTCATTCTGAGCAGCCAGGCTTGCTTACCGCACCAGCTGGGATTCCCCTCCAGAAGCATGCCTTGCGCAGAGCGGGCAACCTTCAAAGGAGCCACGTCTTCCTGGTTGCTGCCTTTGCATCCTGATCCAGTCTGATGGTGTTTTTGCAGTTTTCCTGTCAGCTTGGAGGGGACAAGTTCAAAGAGACTCTCTTCCTTTCTGGCTTCCTTTGCAGACAGAGCAGCTTTCTCTCTGCAGCTCCCCTGCCCCACCTCTCTCAAGGAAATTGATGTCTTTCCCACTCCTTCCCTCCCCCGCAAAAGGTTTATTCCTAAGGGTTATACTGAAAGCAGGTATGTTGGCAGGGGTCTGAAGCACAAGGCAGCTCAGAGTTCAGTCAGTACCCTGGCTCGGGGGTCTCTTTGCCAATATTCTCCTATTGAGTTAGACACTTGGAGGCATGGAGAGAAAGTAGGGAAAGAGAGAGATCCTGGGGCTAGGAGAGCATTAACTCCTCTCACTAGAGCTCCTGCATCGCCAGTTCTGAAAGCAGGTAATGGATTGTTTATAACTTGCTTCTCCTGTTCACACTTCGTAGGGACCAGTGACAAATAGGAGCTTGCCCCACCTGCCTCCTTCCTGCGGGAGAAGCTTTGCAAAGAAGTTATTCACTGGGAAGAACCTTGGATCCCAGGGGTCTTGGAAGGGGCTTCTGGGCCCAGAATGCGTGGCAGGCACTCCCAGCCCAGATTGGGAGTTCCCTGGTTCTTTCAAGGCATATGTGCTGCTTAGCACTGAACTTGGCCAATCTAACTCAGAAGACATAGCACAGTGCTTAGGACCTGCACAAGTGCAGTTAACACTGTGCCTCCTTCCCTGTTCTCCCTCCCTCCTCCTCTATCTATTAAGATGGTCACCAGGACCCGGGGGTAGAAGTGCCTTGCCTGCTGTTCCCATGCCAGCCATAACCACTCATCGAAGGAGAGCCTGCCAGGCCCAGGGACGAGCCCAGGGCTTCAAGTCTACCCTTTCAGATCAGCACTGAAGCCAGCCAGACACGAACTGTGTGCTGTCCCTGGAGACAGGAACAAGACTAATTGAGTAGGACTGCAAGCAGGCCAGGAGATGAGATGAACGGTAGGCCCACATCAGCAGGAACACTCTCTGAAAATCAAAATCCTAAGAGTTGAGGGAACTGGTTTCAGAGAGGTTCCAAGGGAGAAGAAGCCTCGTAGAGAAGACTCAAACAGTAGAGGAATATCTGCTGGAGCTCCGGGGAAAGAAGGGCAGCACAAAGGGTAGAAGAAGGACAGAGGAGCAAACCAGGGCATTCAGCAAGTTACTTGCCTGAAAGGGAAGGAGAGTAAGGTGGGAACTTCCCTCTAAGCGAGACTGTCAAGCTGCAGGGTAAAAGAGGAAGGAGAAGGAGGTCTAGAGGACAAGAAAATCACACCATGGAATCAAAGTGATTCACTTTGAGCCTCATGAGGAGAGGAGGGGAATAGAGTATTGGGGAGAGGGTGGGGGAAAATTTTAGCCACTTTAGTCAATCGTGTGACCCAGCAGTGCTGGGGACTTTCCTCACTGAATTAATGCAGATTGACTTGGAATACCCTTTGTGGCCAGAAATGGTTAGCTGTGCACAAACTATGTCCCCTTCCGTATCATGCAGGCCGAGACCGTAAAGAATCTGCCTGCATCGCCATAGACCTGGGTTCGATCCCTGGGTCGGGAAGATCCTCTGGAGAAGGGAATGGCTACCCACTCCAGTATTCTCGCCTGGAGAATTCCATGGACAGCAGAGCCTGGCGGGCTACAGTCCATAGGGTCACAAAGAGTGGGACACAACGGAGTGACTAACCCTTTCACTTTCACTTTCCATAGCATGCAGGTGATGCTGGGAAGTCCCCACCCAGCCGGGAGCTCTATCCCTCAGTTTTCCTGGCATAAGTACAGTACCATGTGACTAGAGCTCACTAATGGAAAATGAACGGAGCTGGTGTGTATCATTGCCAAGCTGATGTGGTGAAGAAGCAGACGTGCCTTCTTCACCCTCTTTACCCATCAGTAGGGGATTTTAAAGGTACATGCTGAAGCTCAGTGAGTGACAAGCTAGAAGGAGTCTGGATCCCTGAATCACCCGAGTACCCACATTAGACAGCTATGTATGAGAAATAAACTTGTGTGTTAAGCCCTTGAAATTTGGCCAGGGGGTTGCTATATAATATAGCAGTTAACATTCCTAATATCTCTGACCTAGATACTACATTTATAGAAGTCATCAGAGATGCAAAGATTTAGAGAGCCAAAGAAGAATGAGCAGAACCTTAAATGGTTATGATCTCAGTGAACACTGCATTGGACTTGGAGATATGGGAATAAGAAGTGGGCACCTGAGGAGAAAAAATTAGATTGGGCAATTGCACTATAGTACAAATCCTAATAGCTCTGGTGGGAAGAAGGAAGAATAGCAGCTGAGAAGAAAATAAGAAAACTGATCAACAAGGCTGGTGGTTATTAATAACAAGTATATAAACTGAAGCATCTGTGCAAACATTTTGGAAGAGGTTGGTGAACAGAGCTTGGCATGGGAATGCTTCGTTAATTGTGATTGGCAGTAATCAGCATTTTTTTCCTAAGAAATCCTTTGGCATATAATTAAGTTACCTTTCATATCTTTTACCTTTTATATCTAGAGATTCCCAGCCCAAGTACCCCAACACTAGTGTTTTCAGGAATCTGAAATCTTTTCTTCTCCTTCCCACAAGTGATCCTTCTCACCATCCTCTCTGGCCCCAGGCAGGGATGGTAGTATTGGTAGAGTAAGCACTAGTCCTGGAAGGTATGTCTAAAATATACTTTATTTGTATATTGCTTATATTGGGTTGGCCAAAAAAAGTTCATTTGGGTTTCTCTGTCACATCTTATGGGAAAAAACCCAATGAACTTCTTGGCCAACCCAATACTTTCAAATTACTTTCAAATGCATTTTCACTATTTTGTAGAATTGTAATCCCTACTGTAGACAATATCTTCCAGATTGGTGACACTCATATACACCAGAATTGATATCCAAAGTTCTATCATTTCATTTTTTTGAAATAGTAACTTCAAATATGGGCAAAGAATGAAAAAAATAAAAAAAAAATTGTTNGCAAAAATTTGACTTCTAGACTTCAGCAGGGGAGGAAAAGGAAACAAGATTCATTTTGCCACTTAACGCCTGTCCCCACGGGACCTGTCTCTTATACACATCTTTTCATTTTTTTGAAATAGTAACTTCAAATATGGGCAAAGAATGAAAAAAAAAAAAATTGTTTCCCCTTGTTAACTCTGTTGGGCAGAATACGCTAGGGTATGCTGCAGCAATAAAGTAATTCTGAACACAGTGGACACAGCAAGTCTTCTTTCTTTCTTATGTTATGTGTTCATTCCAGGGTGGCCAGGGGCTTTGCTCCACATAGTCCTCAGGCACCTAGGATAACAAAGGTTATACCATGTGGTAGTGGCACTACCTGAATAAGAGTCCTCCTCAGTCACTGGAACAAGGGAAGAGAGTTAAAAAATGACTCACAGATATTTTCTGCTCCAACCTGAAGGTGACGCACAGCATTTCTGCTTCTATTTCACTGCTTAGCCATTGTGACATGGCCTGCCTACAATGCAGGACTAAATACAGTGTTAGTGAGCACCAGTGTCTGCTTTAATTACTATGTCTTCTCCCATCTCGTCTGCCGTTTCCTCTCTGGGACTGCCTGTTTTCTACTCATCTTTATGTGCGTACAATACTCCTAACTTTCTGAGATTGAACTATGACAGAGACAGCAAACGTGCTATCATTTCCTCCTCATGCTCAGCAGACGGCATTGATTAATTGAGGCACTCTTTTCTGCTACGTCTAGATATACCATCAGAATCCTTCCCTAGACAAGTGGCTGCCAGTTTGTCGGTATTATCACTTGAGATGAAGCTTATTTGCCATTCCCGGTCTATGGAATTTCACTGACCCCTTGAACACAGAACTGGTTTTCTTAGCTCCGCCCCCACTACTTTCTTTGGAGATGGACATGAGACCAACAGACACTCATTTCTGATTTCTATACTGTTTACAGATATCTAATATGGGGCCTCCTATGTTACCAGCGATCTCAGGCTCTGGTATTTTTCTCTTCAACTTCTACCACTTTGATCAGGGTAAAAAACAATCAAAGGAAATTTGACTTCCTTCACAGCTAACATGGGCTAACACAAAGACAGAAAGAAAAGAAATCTTTAGGGAAAAAACAGAAACTCAGGTCCTTCTGACCCAGAACTTTGAAATGGATAGGTCCAGACCTCCTCTCCAACAGCTTCTGAAGTTCCACAAGTCACTCCCTTAGACCAAGAAAGGGAATTTTTCTTTCCTATTTTCAGTAGCATAGAGTGAAGAGAACATCTTTTGTTTAAAAAAAATTATAAATTTAAAAATAAAGATAATATTCCTTTTCTTAAGAGTTTTTTTTTTTTTTTTTAAGAAAAAGCAGGATCACAATAAGAAAATTCAGAATGTCCTTCCCCTCGACCATCAGAACTCGGCTCTCCATTTTCTGTTTCTCACGAGCTTTGTCCTGAGCCCTGGGGTCTCTGGTAAGAGACACTTTAGAAAATAGAGAAGTTGGGGCAGGCTGCCGGCTTCCTTGTGTTTTGGTTTGTTTTCTTTTTCCCTCTAAGCTGTTTCCCAAAACTTCTTGAAGTCCTCACATTGTACAAAGTGAAGATTTGCTCTCTTACACCAAGTAGTCGAGAAGTCTCTCCTGACCCAAGTTTCACTACCGTTGCTGTTTGGAATTGGCTCAGCAGACGTAAACAGGGTCATCCGGGGCCAAAGAGGGTGGGTGTTTAGTTTTAAAGCTCTGGGGTTAAGAGTGAAAGCATGTGACTCCAGCCTGGCCAGAAACAGAGAAGCCTTTGTGTGCAAGGAACGAGCAATAGGCAGTCCTGAGGCTAAACACAGGGGGAACGGGATAGAGAGAGCTGACACGGGTTTCAGGGGTCTGACAGGATGCCACTGGAGGGAGATTAACTCTTTGTGTCAGGCTCCAAGGCTTCCGTGGGGAGAGCTTCTATTTGTGGCTCATGGTAGAGCAGAGGCAAAGGGACACAAGTACTTTTATAGCCAGTATGGGGAAGAGGCAGGCTAAAGCAACTGAAAGCAAGAGCAATGTCCAGGGGGAGAGTTTTTGATAAATTAGGCAACAGAACTTCCTTGGAATCCTAACATCTAAACACTGCAGGCTGTTCCTGGGCCAGTGCTTCCCCCAGCTCCTCCCCATGCTTGTTGTGGATGGCTGGGACGAACCAGAGAAGACAACAGCGCAGCCTGGACCACATCTCCCCCTCAATGCCCCTCTCCAGGGGAGGAGAGTTGGCACTGCCAGAGGAAGGCTGGCAGGTTGCTGATTCAGCCCACCCTGGCCATACCCTCAGGCACTTGCAGCCCATGGCAGCATCATTCACCATGGGCTTGGATGGGCTTGGGTGAGCTTTGGTTCTGCTCACAGCCAGTACTGAGCCTGACCTACCATCTTATATTGCTCATAGCCCGTCTGCCCCAGTGCCAGCATGCCCTTTCCCTGACCCCACCTCTGCCCAGAAATCACTGCATCCAATCTTACTAAAGTGAGCAAGTCAAGTTTCCTGAAAGTCTGCAAAAATTTGACTTCTAGACTTCAGCAGGGGAGGAAAAGGAAACAAGATTCATTTTGCCACTTAACGCCTGTCCCCACGGGACTCAGGAGGAGTTCAGAAATAAATATAGCAGAGAATGGCCCATCTCGCTAAATGTCACATTGGTACTCATTCCATTCCTCCCATTCTTATTCATCACTCCTTCCTTTCACAAAGGTTTCTGAGCATCGTGCAAGTGTCAGGTTCTTTGCTGGATAGTGGGGATAGAGTGGTGAATAAGACAGATCAGTTCCTGCCACCAGAAGTCTGTCTACAGAGACACACAGTCATTCACATTCTAATCAAGGAAAAGCTGGTTCTCATTCTGGGTAAATGGTGGCTGCCAGTGGCGAGAGGCAGTCCTGATGGTATGACAGCCATTCTTACAGGTGAATTTCAGTTTCCTCAGTAGATGAAATATCACCAGCTCTTCTCTACATTTCAGAAGGGAATCACTGAGGTTAGGTCTACAGCAACAGCAGCAGCACATTGAGCAGTATCCAGCCTTAGTGCTCCAGCAAAAGGCTCACTGATTGCAGGTTTGATCTACCAGACCCTGGGCTGATCTATCAGACTGTTGTCGCTATTTAAACCAGTACTCAGCCCGCTTGATTGTGTATGTGTGTGTGTGTGTGTGTGTGTGTGTGTGTGTGTATGGACATGTACAGTCCCTGTAAAGTTTGTACCTGGCGTTCAAGGGCACTCTGGGCAAATGTAATGATGTGTTAGAAATGAGGTTGTTGCCACCCACTGAACCCTCTCCACTTCAAAGGCAGAATCACCAGGCAGAACCCTGAACTCACTCAGGTGTAAAGCAAGAACCTTTTATCAAGGGTGCCCAGATTTCCCAGGCCTTTCACCTTGGCAGCTCCTGGGTCTCCCATGGCCACAGGCCATGCTCTCCTTCATCATCAGCGTCCAGGTGCTTCCTGCTGGCTCCTCCAGCACGATCCTCAAAGACACCTTCATCAGAAGCCCCTTTCCTCCCTGAGTTTATAGGAAGGTGCCCAGATCTCACTGCCCTGCTTCAAGCTGGATAAGATCGAAGAGCTACAACACTGTCACAGCTTCAGTCCCCTGTGCACTGATGGAGAAGTGGGTGTCTCTGAAATCAAGAATGCAGTAAACACAGGCCCTCCAGAGATGACGCCACTCTCCCTCGCAGTGGACACGAGGGTGAAGTGTCTGGGAGAGAGGTTCACTTCCTGTGGGATAAGCAAGGCAGGGGAAGAATGAAGAAAGAGCTTGCTTTGGTTTCTGAGTTTTTGCATTACTCATTTTTTTGCTTTTGTCCTTAGAGTCCTTAAATCTGGAAACCAAGAGACCAAATAACCTGCTTGGGATCTGATACAAAAATCCTTGAGTCTGTGCATTTTCCTGAGGAGAGGATTGGTATACAGTTCCAGCAGAATCTCTTTTGAAAGAGCTTAAAACCCAACAAAGAAACTGCAGAAGAAAATGCTGGGCAGGTCACAGATAGGCAGTCTGGTTCCACCCTAATGTCCAGATGAGGACACCAAGGACCAGAGAGGTGAAGTCACTTCCCTGCCCCAAGTCATTCAGCTAGTTAGTGACAGAGTCAGCTTAAAAACCCGTCTCCCTAATCCCAGCCAAGTGAACTTCCCACTGCTTCAGAGTAACTGGTTTTCTTTGGGACCTAATGTTGAGGACAGGGATCACACGTTTCTTTGAAATCTATGCATGAACTTACAGTGGCGTCATGATGAAGGGCTCCTGGTGAAGGGCTCAGCCAGGGCCGTCAACTTGTTCAGTGAACCTTGTTGTCTCACAGGCAGGGCTCGGCATTAGTTCAAACGCTAGTGAGAGATCTGCCTGCAGGGTAGCATAGAGCCAGGGCATCTTTGAATGGTAGCAAAGCCACAGCCAGACTGAATACCACTTACATCACGTACTCTCTACCCTCCCTTCAGGGCAGTTCCAATTCTAATTCCATTCAGACCCTTCCCACTTAGGGCAAAAACTTCTCTAGGAAAGCAGGGGATTAAGGGCAGAATCATTGATTTCAGGGTCCAGTGGAGTCTCAATTTCCACAGGGACTGCTTCTAAGGCTTCCTGTAAGACCAAAATCACAGGAAGTGAAAATTGCCCTTGAAAATCCTGTCAGACACCCATGAAGTACAACAGGATCACTGCTCAGGAAACCCCAGACAGCCAGCTTTCCTTCAGGTTGGAAGAGAGTCCTCTTGCCTCGGCTGAGCAGCTGAGGAAACCACTGACATTTAGGGCCAGACTGGACCAGAAAAAAAGCATCTTTGAGGGATAAGATGCTGGTGTGATAAGAGGTCGTGCATGCTCCTGTGTCACATACTATGTTCCTATGTTACACTCACTCCAGATACCACATGCTCCCTGAGTGCAGGGCCAGAGACCTGTCTGCTGCACTACCTTAGTGAATGTACTTCTCTCTCTCCCCATTCCCCCTGTCTCACTGAATTTGTATAGTGTAAACTGAATGGGTGCTCCAGGAATCTCCATCTTTACACTAGCCTCTCAACATAGTGCCTCCTTGGGCTGCCACTTCTGACCCATAGAAACTGTGAGGTGATAATAAATAACTGTGAGATGACTGGTGGTTTTGAGGTTTATGTGCATGCGTGCTCAATCACTCAGTTGTGTCTGATTCTCTGTGACCCCATGGACTGTAGCCCACCAGGCTCCTCTGTCCATGGGATTTCCCAGGCAAGAACACTGGAATAGGGTGCCCTTTCCTCTTCCAGGGGATCTTCCCGACCTAGGGATTGAACCCACATCTCCTGCATTGGCAGCTGGACTCTTTACCGTTTGAGCCATCTGGGAAACCCTTTAATCAGTTACATTTAGGGGTAATTTATCATGTATAATACACATATAAGAACACACATACAGTGGAGTAGGAAATGGCAACTCATTCTATTCTGATCCTAGTTTCTATGGGTCAGAATACTCATACAACAAGGAGGACTGGAGAGGCAGGCAAAGAAATGAATGTGGACTGGATAGAGCAGAATAAGTTTTGCAGTGGAGAGGGGTGGAATGGAGTCTGTCTTTTAGAAAGTTCCCCTGGCAGCGGAGAAGGCACTCGGGGTGCGGCAAGGCAGGGAAAGAGATCAGGTAGGGGCTTGCAGTTGTCCAGGGAAAAAACTGACCCTGAAACAGTGTTGCAGAGATAGAAGACAGGTGCATGGGCTATTTCCAGATAAGAACGGTCAGAGCTTATTGGTCATCTGCCTACAAATAATAATAATAATAAAAGCAATAATATTAACAGCTAATATATATTTTTAAATGAACACGTAACAAGCACTATTCTAAGTCCCTTACATAGAGTCACACATTTAATGCTCACAACAAACTTATGAGATTGTTATCATCTCATTTTACAGATGAGGAAACCGAGGCACAGAGAGACTATGTGACCTGCCCAGTGTGGCTCCGCTGACAAACAGCAGGGCCTGGGTTCAAGCTTGGGCAGCTGAGCCTTTAACTTCTCACTGGACTTCTGGAGGAAGCAGAGCGAGAATGGAGGGCCTGGCTGGGACAGGTGAGCCATCAGGTTTCTAGCTGGGCACGAGTGCAGCCTCACCTGAAGCAGGCATAGATGACTTGAAAGAAAGTCACTTCTGTCACAATCACCTAATACCCCATGAACCTCAGAGGAGCTGCTTTAAGGGCTCAACTGCAACCCCGCACGTGAAATGTAGAATAACATCCGGATATGGCACCAGGCCCCACTTCTACCACACTCCAGTAAAAATAAACCTTGCTGTCCAAATATAGAGTGGTTAGAAGTGCCATGTTTTACAGGAGAAGAGGCAGTTATTTGGCATTAAAAATAGATGAGTTTTGGCTTCCCTGCGGATCTGGGCAAGAGCACTGCAATTTCCAAATGGAAACCAAGATGGATGGGGTGAGCCCCACTCTGACTCAGCTGTTTAAAAAGTCCCAAGAGAAAACTGCATCCCTTTTCTGGGCCTCAGTTTTCTCCTCCTTAAAATGAAGAGGTTAGACAAGACAACTGACATCACTTCAAGCGCTCACTTTCTACCAGGCTAGGAACTCGAGTCCAAGGCTGATCCTCAGAAAGCCAACAGCTTCCCAGGTCATGGGGGCCCAGCACAGGCAAGTGAGTTGGCCCTTCGGTTCACAGCTTACTGTTGTGAGTAGTTTTTCCCAAGGATTTTTAGAACTCTGTCAAGCACTTTAAACTACCCCTTTGAGTCAAATACATTGCTAATCCTAACACAAGCCAGGAAGTACTCCCACAACTAGCCTACCTTGTGAGATGCTACCTTGATAAAAGGAAAGCCAGGCCTAGGAGGACAGGGGTGAGCCGTTGTGTGGAGGGGCCACCAGGGCGCTTCTGGTCACTAAGGCTGCCATTGCCAAGGGCTGGCCCCAGGGCAGGTACTTTGTCCACATTCCCTTTAA
>SJYV01054066.1:0-10994 GCA_006410875.1 Neotragus pygmaeus | reverse complement strand
GGATGAGATGGTTGGATGGCATCACCGACTCAATGGACATGGGTTTGGGTGGGCTCTGGGAGTTGGTGACAGACAGGGAGGCCTGGAATGCTGCGGTTCACAGGGTTGCAAAGAGTCGGACACAACTGAGCGACTGAACTGAACTGAACACCATATCTTTGCTATACACCTATTATGACAGGAGTTGTTCTATTATTATAGTATGTTATATATTATGACAGGAGTCTCAATCTTCACCAAATATTATGAACAAAGGGTATTATTTTCAAAATTAAATTTTGGCAGATGCTTTTTGTGTATCAAAATACTGTCTAATAGTCAAGTATGTATTCCATGCATGCCTTATTCAACATAACTATAAGTCTTGAAGCAAAGAGGATTACCTGTCCATGGTCCATCTCCTGAAGATGCCGAATGGATGCATTTTTCAAAGGAGAAATAACTCTCCAAATAGGGTTGCCTCTTTTCCACCCAACATTCCAGTGGAGATTTATAAGCTCAGTTAACACCATCAGATACAAATGGCAACGATCCAGATCTGAAACCTAAGACACACAATAAAACACTTAACAAGCAGGGTTCACGATTTTCACAAAACCAAGAGAGTTCAGTTTATCTAAAAGTTTATCAGTTTATTAAGTTTATCTAAAAGTACCGAAAGATGACACTGAAGAGGGGAGAAATCATCTCCTCCAAGAAGCCTTCCATCAACTCCCCAGGCAGAGCTGAGCACATCCTCCCTGTGCTTAGACAGTGACTCTGCGTTCAGCACAGTTATAGCACACATCACGGCGCACTCGGCACGCAGCTGGCTCCCACCGTGACTATGAGCATCCTGGAAGGCTCACTGGCCACCCACTGCCGTCCTCTTGTCTGGAGAATCCCATGGACAGAGGAGTCTGGCGGGCTACAGTCCATACAGTCGCAGAGCTGGGCATGACTGAAGAGACTTAGCGTGGATGGTAGGAACTAAGCCTCCCAGGCTGTGTGTGCTAAGTCGCTCAGTCGTGTTTGACTTTTTTGTGACCTCATGGACTGTAGCCCACCCGGCTTCTCGGTCCACAGGATTCTCCAGGCAAGAATACTAGAGTGGGTTGCCATTTCCTCCTCCAGGGGATCTTCCTGAGCCAGGGATCGAACCTGCATCTTATAAGTCTCCTGCATTGGCAGGCGGGTTCTTTACCACTAGTGCTACCTGGGAAGCCCAACACACACACACAGCCTGGGATGCACAGCCCTGCCCTCCATGCTAACACAGCATAAATAATCACAATAACAACTATAGCAACTGCCATTTCCTTTGTTTTAGGCACTTGTAACACTCCATTCTTACAAGGAATGGTCACTGCCCCACTTGCCTAAGAAGATGACTAAATTCAGAGAGGTCAAACAACCTACCCAGCATCTCACAGCTAGTAAGCAGGGCAACAGAATTAAATGCAGGACTTCTAAATGCCTACACACAGGCAGACTGGGTTCAGTCTAGCCCTGTGACCCATGACAAGAGACCTAGTCTCTTTGGGCCTCAGATTCCTTCCTTGTAAACTGGGGAGGATGTATCTCTCCATCACAAGGTTTTGGGAAGAATTAAGTGAGAGAAAGCATGCTGAAGAGAGGGGCCCTGAGTGGTGGCCTTGATTACTATTACAGTGCTAAGTACTCTACCCTCGGGCTTCCGTGGCACACAGGAAGCACAGAACTCATTCAGTTTATCAGTGTTTACTGAGCAACCACTAGATGCCAGGCACTTTGCCAAGTGCTAGGATACAATGCAGAGAGAAGTGACAACTCCAGGGCGTGGTGACAGATTGAACACAGCGGGTGAGAGTGATGGATAAAGGTACCAGGGAGGAGTCCCAAGTCTTAGGCTTAAAGAAACCTGTCGGATCACACACATCCCCAGAGAAGTGAACCTAGGGGCGTGGGGTAGGGTGGATAACCTCCTATAGGAATGATAAGAGGTTCCATTTCAAACACTGTATGTGTGGAAAGTCCAGCTCAAGTTATCAAACAGCAGTTGGCTGAATGGCATTCAGCCAGAAGGACAGTCAGAGGTGGAGACGGATGTGAGGGTGCCTGGCATAACTGAACCTGGGTATGCAGATGAGGTCACCTAGACAGCAGGAAGTGAGAAAAGAAGGGACCCAAACCAAGCCTGAAAAACTGACTTTACGGCTACACATCAGAGACAGACATCTGCGGGAGAGCCTGTTGTTAAATATTGACTATCACGCTGCTGAGGGGAAGGAAAGTGGGGAAGTAACTTTTATTAAACTATACTAAGTTATCAAACAAATGTACTTAATTGGGAATTCTAATTCTAAATGTATTACAGAGTGGATTTATATAATAAAGTTATTTTGGAAATGAGTTCACTTTTTAAAATCTCAAAGACAAACACAATAACTTTTCCCTTTATAAGCTATTTTAGCTTCAGATTCCAAACAAACAAAAATATTATTTCTGTCCCTCCTTGAGGACAAGGAGATTCACTATATTTTTGTGTATGTCTGAAAACTTCTAAAATAAAATAGAAAAGTAATACTGATAACAATAAAGTGATAGGGGAACAAAATATGAAAAGTTACTTCTTTATTAAATGTCTTCTTGGAAATTGAGGTGTAGCAATACTGTTAACAATTGTTGAATAAGAAAAATGCTAAAGATAAACACAGTCCCCTCCAGAGGAGTTTGTTCCTTGCCTTATCAAAATATCTCAGGTTTTTTGGTATAAAACTTGCCTTTTTGTATTTTCACACCTGCTTATCAGCTATCAAACGAATGTCCTTAATTGGATGTTCTAATAAAAGTTGTTAAAATAAGTATGCTTTCTCACTCTATTGACAATATAATGATTGTAACTGTTTCAACATCTGCCCTAGAGAATGTCAAACCTTCCCAAATTAAGAATTATAGGCATTTCTATAAAAATAATATTTTTAAAATATTCCCAAAGAAAAGGAGAAAACTATAATTTTATTTTCAGATGTCCTAGAAAGAACAATTATGCAGTGAGCACAGACAGAGAGGATACCTATCTTCATAGAGCATCCTTTTCACCNTTAAAATAAGTATGCTTTCTCACTCTATTGACAATATAATGATTGTAACTGTTTCAACATCTGCCCTAGAGAATGTCAAACCTTCCCAAATTAAGAATTATAGGCATTTCTATAAAAATAATATTTTTAAAATATTCCCAAAGAAAAGGAGAAAACTATAATTTTATTTTCAGATGTCCTAGAAAGAACAATTATGCAGTGAGCACAGACAGAGAGGATACCTATCTTCATAGAGCATCCTTTTCACCTCAGACTGCTGCTGTTGCTGCTGCTGAGTCACTTCAGTCATGTCCGACTCTGTGCGACCCCACAGACGGCAGCCCATTGGGCTCCATCATCCCTGGGATTCTCCAGGCAAGAACCCACTAGAGTGGGTTGCCATTTCCTTCTCCAATGCATGAAAGTGAAAAGTGAAAGTGAAGTCGCTCAGACTGGTGGTCCCCAACTCTAACTTCATTTGAAGATCACATACAGACGTAAAAACATATTATGTGCACTGACACCCAGTCCCATTCCAAACCTGCCAAGTCAGAATCTCTGGATCCTGGGACCAAATATACACTGACTATGCTAAGTACTTCAAATATGTTATACTATTTGGTACTCTCTAAATTCTAGGAAGCAGATATCTTATCTCTACTTTGCAGATGAGGAAACTGAGACTCAGAAAAGCTATATAATTTTCTTGGATCAGTTACACCAATTGAACTAAGAGACTCTTAAGTCTTCAATTTTTTCTGCCCCCCAAGGCCACTTTTCAAGAAAATATCACATTAATTTTTCCTCTCAACTTAATACAGTGCCTGCCAGTCAGTAATCACTCAAAATACTGATGAAACAACTTAAGTTACTCAAGTAAATACTTACAGTACTTAGTTCATTCATAGTAAGTCGTCTGAGAATAAATTCAGAAATGCTCTCTGTAGTAGACATGATAAAGTTCTGAAGAAGGGTAAATACCTCATCTGTATGGAGGAAAAAGAAGCATGCAACTAAAATTACAGAAATAAGTTATTTGGTACAATGTATATCATATATTGTAGCAAAAGTTCAACTGTGTTAGATGTATGTGTGACTCACTTAGCAAAAATGAATTCTGATAACGTAACAGTAGGGATATCTATAATTAATCTTAAAAACCATTGAAGAGTTTCAGTTCTGGATAAGATTCAGCAAAGGTACATTGCCCTCTCTCACTGAATTCAGCTACCAAGCCTGGACAGGATATCTGAAACAGTCACGTGAAGACTCTCAAAAGTCAAAAGCGGCAGATGGCTTTAGCAGGTAATAACCCTGAACAGAGGTGAGTCCGCTTTGGTCCCGCTGCAGATGGACCCCCTGATGGAGGAGCAGTCACCAAGGTGGCAGCAGACTGAGCCCCCACTTTCTGGTCAGGAAATTAAAAAGGAGGAACTCGGAGAACTAGACAGTGAGTAGTTGGGGGATTCCAAAGATGGGCGTCATCGGGAAAACAGCCCCAGCAAGTGGTGTATGAGGGTGGCCAGGCTGACCCCTGAACTGCTGGCCCTGAACATGACGCCACTCGGAAGGCCAAACACGCTCGGCACTGAACAGACAAGCACACGGTGCCAGCCTGGCCGCTGGATGCAGCACTCGGCGCTCAGGCCAAGAGCGCACTGCAAAAGGCTTGAGAGCAGAACCGACAGTGAATCAACACCCGCAGCAGCTGCAGCAACAGACACTGAGGCCTAAACCAGGCCAGGCTGGCTGACTGCCACACAAACGTGTCGACACCGTCCACCGGGCTAAACAAGATCCAGAGTCTAATCACACAATATTCAAAAGATCTGGGATACAATCCAAAATGACTGGGTAGATAAAGTATGAGGAAATTCCTAGCTCATATGAGAAAAGAATCTACAAATGACAACGCCAAGATGACAGGGACGTTAGAATAATCTGACAAAGACTTTAAAGCAGCTACTAAAACATGCCTGAACAGTCACCACTTATTCTTGAAACGAATGGGAAAACAGAAAGTCTCACCAAAGAAATAGAAGACTTATACAAAAACCAAATAGAAATTTTATAATTCAAAGTGCAATAACTGAAAATTTAAAAACTCACCGGATGGGATCAATAACAGCAAAGAAATGTAAGGGAAAATAATCAGTGAACTTGAAAACAGATCAGTAAAATATGCAAACTGGGGAATGCGCTGGTGGTGCGCTGATTAGGACCCCACACTTCTACTGCAGGGGACACAGGCTCAGCCCCTGGTTGGGAACTAAATCCTGCATGGCACGTGAAGCATGGCCAGGCTTAAAAAAAAAAGGCAATCCGACATGGTATAGCCAGGCTCCCGAAACTGAAAATAAAGAAACAGAAGTGAATGCACAGAGAAACACCTTACTACCTGGGGGAGAAAAGGATGTGAATGACTGCAGAGTTCTAATCAGAAGCCGTGGAGGTCAGAAACAAATGGAACATTTTTAAATTGCTGAAGAAAAGACCTAGCAAATCAGAATTTCATACTCAACAAAAATATTCTCCAGAAGACAAAATAAAAACATTTTCAGATGGAGGGAAATTAAGAGAATTCATTGCCAACAAACTCGCCTCCAAAGAAATATTAAAAGACATTTTTCAAACAATAGGTATACAGTGCCACAGGAAAACATGGAATGTCAAGGATGAAACAGCAAAAAAATTTTTAATGGGTAAATACAAGAGACTACTCCCTTGAGTCTTTAAAATGTGTTTGATGGTTAAGAGCAAAAAATACAACATTGTCTGGTACCGTTTTTAAGAAACGTAGATATAAGACAACTATAATAAATGAAGGAGAAGAGATTAAGGGACCTATAAAGTAGTAACATTTCTACATGAATTTCAGTTGGTAAAATGTTAATTCTAAGCTGATTGTAAAAAAGTATGCACATCATAATCCCCAGAGCAATCACACGAAAAACTTTGGACATTAGGAAAAACACAAAAGATAATTAAAATGGAAGACAAAACAATGTTCAGACTACTCAAAAGAAGCCAGAAGAGGGGAAAGAAAGAAATGAAAAACAGGAAAATAAACAGAATACAAAACATGACAGCTCTAAAACCAAATATGTAAATAATTACATTAAATGCAAATAGTTGTGGAGAAGGCACTGGCACCCCACTCCAGTACTCTTGCCTGGAAAATCCCATGGATGGAGGAGCCTGGTGGGCTGCAGTCCATGGGGTTGCTAAGAGTCAGACACGACTGAGGGACTTCACTTTCCCTTTTCCTTTTCATGCACTGGAGAAGGAAATGGCAACCCACTCCAGTGTTCTTGCCTGGAGAATCCCAGGGATAGGGGAGCCTGGTGGGCTGCCGTCTCTGGAGTCGCACAGAGTCAGACACGACTGAAGCGACTTCGCAGCAGCAGCAGCAGCAGCAAATAGTTTAGACCAAATAAAAGACACAGACTGTCAGAAGAGACAAAAATATCATGCTCCAACTATATGCTGTCCATAAGAAATTCACTTTAAATATAATGCTCCTTAAATAGGCTAAAAGTACAAAGCCAGAAAAAAAAAGTACTATGCAAATTCTAATTAAAAGACAGTACAAGTGGTTATACTACTATCAGATAAAGTATGCTTCAGAGTGAAGAAAATAATCAGGGATAAAAAGGGACATTACATAATGATAAAAGAGTCAACTCCCAAGAAAAAGCACAACCTACCTAATAACAGACCTTCAAAATACATAAAGCAAAGCTGGCAGTAGTAAGAGGAGAAAGAGACAAATCCAAAATTACAGTTGGAGTACAACACTCCTAAATTCCAAGAATATAAAACTGAAAAACATGAAACTCTTGGATATAAGTGACATCTATAGAACACCACACCCAATAATAGCAGAATATACATTCTTTCCAAGTGTACATGGAACACAGGCCAAAATAAACCATACCCTAACAAAACAACAATTTTTAAAAGCTGAAATTGTATAAAGTATGCTCTCCTGACTAGAACAGAATTAAAACAAGAAGCAATAACAGAAAGATAACAGGAAAATCTCCAAATACATTTCTAAATTCATGGGTAAAAGAGAAAATCGTAAAAAAAAAATTCTGAACTAAAGATACAACATACCAAAATTTGTGGGATGCAGATAATACAAAACTAAAGAAAATCCACAGCATTCGATGTTATTTTAAAAAAGAAGATCTAAAATCATAATCCAAGCTTCTGCCTTAATTTCACCAAAAGGCAGAATAAACCAAAAGCAAGCAGGAAGATGCAAACAACAGAAATCAATGAAATTGAAAAGAGAAAAATCAACAGAAAAATCAATGAAGCCAAAAGCTGCTTCTCTGAAAAGGTCAATACTAGCCCGTCTTAAAGAGGAGAGAGAGAGGATCACCACCATCACTGTCAGGAGTTACAAATGAATCACTTCAGACCCCAGATCCTAAAGAAATGTAAAGGATAAACCATGAAAAACCCTAGAAATGTAACTGTCCTCATTCACAAATGATATCACTGTCTACAAAAAAATTCCAAGGATCTTAAAAAAAAAACTACTTCAACCACTAAGTACACTTCAGCAAGGTTACAGGACACAGGTCAACACACAAAAACTAATCACATTTTTGTACTCTAGCAAAGACCAATTCAAAACCAAAAAATTAAAAAGCATATCATTTATAATAATCTTTCCCCCAAAGATATGTTACATAAATCTAACAAAACCTGCACAGGATATAGATGCTGATGACTTAAAAAAAAAAAACTCTGATGAAAGAAATAAAAAGACGGCCTATATAAACTGGGAGATAAACCATATTCATGAATTATAAGCCTCATGAAAGAAAGCAATTCTCAAAAATATTGATCTTTATATTCAATTCAGTTCCAATCAATTTCAGGATTTTTTTTTTTGGTAAATACAGACAAGCTGATTATAAAGTTTATAGTGAAAGGCAAAGGCACTAGAAGAGCTCGAAATACTTTTGACAAAAAAGAATAAATTTGAAAGAATCAAATTCAGGATTTAGGATTGGGAGCTCGTGTACACCTGTGGTGGATTCATGTCGATGTATGGCAAAGCCAATAGAGTATTGTAAAGTAAAATAAAGTAAAAAAAATTTAAAAATTAAAAATAAAAATAAATAAATAATAAAATCATGAACATTTACAAAAATATGTATGGTAATGAATGTTAACTAGACTTATTGTGGTAATCATTTTGCAATATATCCATACATCAAATCAGCATGTCATAAACTTGAAACTATTTATATTATGTTGTAAACACTGATAAATAACTACATTATATACGTATGTTAACCACGTTATGTATCAATGTTATTGTGAAATAATAATGAAAACATTTATGATTGTATGAAAAATTATTGAATGATAATTTTGCTTTGATTTTTGAAATAAAAAGTTACTCCTGCTTTAAAATAAATAAATAAAATCCAAACAGGGGGAAAAAAAAAGAAAGAATCACACTACCTATTTAAAGACTTACTGTCAATCTACAATAACCAAAATAGTACAGTACTGGTAAAGGGATAAAAATAAAGATCAATAAAACAAGCCAGAAACAGATCCACAGAAACATGGTCAATTTTTTAAACAATTTTATTGAGCTATAAATGGCATATTTCACAATTTACCCATTAAAAATGTGTACTTCAAAGGTGTTCAGTACAGTCAGAGATATGTACACCCATCACCAGTCAATTTTAGAACATTTTCATCACCACAGAGAGAAAAGCTCATACCTTGAGCCACCACCCCTATAACCCCCCTCCTCTGCCTGCCCTAAGCAGTCACTGATATACATTCTGTCTCTCTAGATTTGCCTATTCTGGATGCTTCATGTAAATGGAATCACATATTACATGGCATTTTGCAATTGGCCTCTTTCACTTAATATTTTCAAGATTCATCCAAGTGTCAGTACTTCTGTGTTCCTTTTTACAGTCATATATCGCTTATCTATTCATGCGCCCATCTATTTTGGGTTGTTTCCACCACAGCCAATTAATTTTTGACTATTCAACAAAGAAAAGGAAATCTCATCAACAAATGGTCTGGAGCAACTGGAAACTCATAGGCAAAAAACAAACCTCAACCTCACCTCCCACCTTAACAAATTACCTCTACTTACATCCTAGATCTAAGAATTTAAAAACCATAAAACAGGGGCTTCCCTGGCGGCTCAGTGGTAAAGAAGCTGCCTCCCGATGTGGGAGACAGGGACTGATCCCCGCTCTGGGAAGACCCCACACGCGAGGCCTGGACCACGACTGCTGAGCCCACGCTCCAGAGCTTGGGCTCCACAAGAAGCCTGCGCGCTGCACCTGGAGAGCAGCCCCTGCCCGCTGCAACCAGAGGTAAAGCCCACGCAGCAGCGAAGACCGAGCGGGCAAAGAGAAATAAATACAACTATGTAATAAACAGGCCGGACTTCACCAAAGAAAAACTTCTGTTCTACAAAAGATCCTGTTAAGAGAGTGAAAAAGAGAAACTCCAGATTTGGGAAAAATGTTTTTAAATCACATATTAAACAAAAGGCTTGTATCTATTAATAGAATATATAATAAACTCTTGTTATTATACACAAGATTATGAAAACAACTCAATTTAAAAATAGGCAAAAGATTTAAATAGGTATTTAACAAAATGCTGCATCTATCACTTGCAGATAAATTTTTAAAAAGATTACACACTGCATTAAAAATCACAGTGTTAATTTTAAACATTCATGTTACCTGTTATAAAGACAGCCCAATTATGGCCTCTGAAGTGTCTCACGGATGAGTCACTTGCCAGTTTAAGCAGCCACCAGCAAACAGTCCGGAATTAAAGCTTTTTATGAACCAAGGAAATGACTGATGAACATGGTAAGAACAGAAAACTCCTCTCTTCCATAGTCTCTGCCTTTTATTTCTCAACTCATATCTCAAACTTATAGCATAAAAAAATATCTACTTTTCACAGATTCACTCAAACCCATTAGACTGAAAAAAAGTTAATTTGAGATTGCAAGGGAAGGTTTAGGGCTTGAAGAAGAGAGAACAAAGTGACCTGAAAAGTTGACGCTACTCATGTTTCCAGTGTTAGCATCGCTGTTACCGTCGCGTGTCCTATCAGTTCCCACAGGACTCAAGACCCTCTCTTTCACTTAGACCCCAGTCACTGCCACATCCTTAAAGTTAACACTGCATCACAATATACAAACTGTGCACAGGTTCAGAATGATGTTTAGGGTTTTGTTTCCTGTAACTGACAGTCACAACCTGAATCCCAAAAGCAGTATCTAAAATGATCAAAAAGGTAGCTCAGTCAAAATCATGGCATCACTTCATACCCATGAGGAGAGCCAGTATCAAAAATAAGAAAAACAAAAGATAACAAGCGTTATCAAGGATGTGGAGGAGTTACAGCCTTGTGCACTGCCAGCTGGAGTTCTAAATGGTGCAGCTGCTATGAGAAACATGTGGCTCCTCAAAAACTTAAGCACAAAGGGAACTCCCTGGCTGTCCAGTGGTTAGGACCTGGTGCTTTCACTGCTGGGGCCCAGGTTCAATCCCTGGTCAGGGAACTAAGATCCCACAGGCCTCACATCACTGTCAAAAAAGAAATTAAACACAGAATTACCATGACTTTAAAGGAACTGAAGAGCCTCTTCTTGAAAGTGAAAGAGTTCAGAGTGAAAAAGCTGGCTTAAAACTCAACATTAAAAAAACTAAGATATGGCATCTGGTCCCATCACTTCACGGCAAAGAGATGGGGAAACAATGGAAACAGTGAGAGACTTTATTTTCTCAGGCTCCAAAATCACTGCAGATGGTAACTGCTGCCATGAAATTAAAAGACGCTTGCTCCTTGGAAGAAAAGCTATGACCAACCTAGACAGCATATTAAAAAGCAGAGACATTACTTTGCCAACAAAGGTCCATCTAGTCAAAG
>SJYV01054064.1:0-12846 GCA_006410875.1 Neotragus pygmaeus | reverse complement strand
GCAAAATGTGTGTTGTTAAAACCACTAATGCATTGGATTTCTTTGATATTGCAGCATGATCTGGCATTGCCTTTCTAATGCAGATAACAGTTTGGGGAGTAGAGTGCCATTTCAACAAATCTAAAATGTGTAACAAACTTATAAGTTGGAAGTGGAGGAAACAACTAGCAGAGGATAGATGTCACTTTTAAATAGTAGAAGAATATTTGATGACATCACATCTCTGAAAAATCTTGCAAGGCTGATTGCATATCCAATTAGTTTATTGTTATAGGGGAAGTGGTTTAAAAAAATGTATTAGTGTTTTTTGTTGTTACTGACTGAATTTTATCAAATATTACCAGAAAGAGATAAGATAAGGAAAGAATTTGATGAAAAGCAGAAAATATTCTGGAACTTTGGATCTTGATGCTATGAAGCTCAAAACATAGGAGATAATTGATAAAGATTTTGAGAGACAACACTATATCAAAACTCAGCATTTTGGCAAAAATAAAAGAGTGTAGTCTTCCCATTTATTAAAAAAAATTCTCAGGATNCCAAAGCTCCAGGAAAATGAAAGAAGACAAATGAGAAAAAGTGAGAAAGGAGGAAATGTGGAAAGTTGTAATGAAAGAGAGAGAGAATAAAAGAAGGTGATAAATGAGTAGATCCTTGGAAGAAGGCGAGGCTAAGAATCAAAACTGTGGATCAAAATGGGTCAAAATCTGAACAGGCACTCCATTAGTAGAGGAGTTAATACCTAATAAAAAGAAAAAACAGGAAGGAAGAATGGTATGAATGAAGGAAGGAAGGAAAGCAAGAAGGAATGAATGACTGAGAGGCGGAGCTGAAGGGCCCGGGGATGCTGTTTGCAGGTGACATTCGGCTCCATCAGGTCGTGGCACCTGAGCGCCAAAGAATGCAAGAAAGAGAGAGAGTAAAAGAGAGAAACAGTGAAACTGAAAATGGGAAAGAAATGACAAGTCAATATCTAATAGATAGATAAATGCACATATAAGAGAGAGTTATTCTAGGAATAAGAATGGGAGGGGACGTGAGCCATGGGCATGGCTGAATTCACATCTGGGCTTCTCAGATGGGTCACCACCCACCCAACCAGGAAGCAGGTCCAAGCTGAAATATGTAAGGGAGGACCTCAGAGAGGCCAGGGAGGGGAGGACCCACTGCTTGTAGATTATCATGTATCCAGTTAGGTACCCTGCCATCTAGAAGTGTAAAAACAATTACCGAAGAGAAAGAAAGCCTGAATGGGTGCATGAATGCCAAGAAAAAAAATTTGCAGTGACCAATGAAGCTGATGTTGGCGAGGGGTGTTAGGGTTCATCCCCTTCCTGGTGCCCAATCTCCAAAAGAAAGAAAGGCAGTAAGAAAAAAGCCTGAAAGACTGGTAGGAAAGAATAATTAATTGAGATGGGAGGGAAAAAAAAAGTTTTTATAAAGAAGTAAAAAAAGATAATAAGTATGTCAGTGAAGTGTGTGAGAGGGGACTGGTTTAGCACAGATCATCCACATTCATTCAGATCTCTGGCCCCAAAGTTGATAAATAGTAAAAAGAACAATAGCTTAAATAAAAGCCTGAAGGAATAAACACATGCATTCCACGAGAAGGCAAGGAAAGGAGTTTGAAAAATTGAGGGGGAGACTGGGAGAAAGAAAGATATGGGAGAAGAAATGAAAATAGATGGATGGAAGAAAAAAGGCACTTCCTGGATAAGTACTTAATAAACATATTATTCATTAAATATAGAAACTAGTAAAAGCTGAAGTTCATCAGAAGGAAAGAATAAATAAGGGAATGGCTGTGTGAATGAATGAATGAATGAGGAAGGGGACGTTGATGAATTAGCCTCTGCACCTGAGGCTCTTGAGAATGAAAGAATATCAAAAGAGCCAGTGAGGATGGAGGAGGGGCATAGGTAATTATGACGAGATGGATATTAGCAATAAAAACCTTGAATGAATAAATAAATATGCACATAAATTATGAGAGAGAGAGGGCCATGCTAGAACACACAAAATGAGAAGGCACCATGCAGCAGGAATTGTGAGTGATTCAAAACTGGGCTCCTGAGAGAGTTAAATAAGTCCTCCCGCAAATCACCAGTACAAGGAATTAACGAACCAAAGGAACCCTACATGGACCGGTGCCGAGAAGCCTCCAGGAACTACAAATGATAGTTAATCCAATTCTGTGCACCTGAGGTCCATAAATAAAAGAATAAATATTGAAATAGAAGAGTAACAGAAAGAATGAATGGACCTGTGAATGACTGAGTCAGTAATGGGAATGCCCGAGACGGCCCATGGGATTGTCACTCAACTCACCCCAGACACCTGGGGCTCCTAAGAGTAAAAGAGAAGCCGAGAAAGAAACGAGGCAGAAGGAAACTTAAGTGAAAGAGAAAGGTGGGGGCCCAACAGAAAGGTAGTGAAGATGTGGGTGTGTCAGAGAGAAGGGTCTGTTAGGATTAGGGGTGAGGTGTTCATCAATCCTAATGATGGATAAGGTCACCCAGTCCCCTCTTCTAGGGGAAAGGAGGATGGAGAGATTAAAAAAGAAGAAGCAAAAAAAGAGAGAGAGAAAGGAAAGATGGTAAACCAACCACCAAAGTGATAAACGGTTCTTTAAGAGAGGTTGTCTGAACAGGAATAATAATTCGTTTACATACTACTCCTTAAATATATAAACGCATTACACCTTTCCGAGAATAAATGAAAAATAGGGCAAATACCCAGCCCCAAGACAAGGCTGCACCTCCAGCTTTTTATTATCTTTATATCATAAAATGTAGGCATGGAGGTCCATAAATAAAAGAATAAATTGCAAAATCTAAAAGGTGACTAGTGGCGAGGGAAGAAAGATTGCAAAGGCAAGTAAGCACATGGGCCGATGATGGTTGTTTTGCACGTGGAGTTTTGACCGCTATCATGATTTCCCAGGATAAGCCAGGATAAGAAGAAAGGAAGGGCAAATGCGAGACTGCATGAGTGAATGAATGAGATGGTGTTGCTTGGACCAGGGGTGTTGCATGTGGGATCCTGACTCATCCTTCTTCACCTGAGTTTGTAAGAATGAAGGAATGAAAGTAAGTGTGAGAGAAATAAGAAAGCAGAAATGGAAATAATGTATAAACAAATAAGAAGGGAGATCTTGATGAACCAAAGGCTATGATTAAAGTCATGCTGTTGAAGTCAGTAGGTAAAGGCATCAGATCTAAAGGGATGAGTGAATGAATGGAAGAAATGGCTGCATGGAAGAAGGGAGGAAAGAAGGCGGAGGAAGAAGGGAAATGAAGGAAGAGAGGGAGGGAAGGCTTCCGGTCTGGGGCCCCCGGGTCCCCAGCAGCTGGATGGAGTGGGTGGCCCTTGGCATGCGGTGTGCTTGTGAAGTGCCCTTCCCGGCGGGGAGGGGCTGGCCCAGGGGGACCCTTGCCTGGGGTGCCACTGTCACATCCTGGCTGTGGGGGCCATTTCACCTTGTTGCTCTCGTTTTCCCCGTGTGTAGGCGTGGAATGGCATCGGCTCCCCCCTTGGGTGGATCGTGGGGGCAAATGCGGCCCTGCCTGTTGGCAGTGCCCGGTCTAGAGCCCCGGAGAGGCAGAAGGGCTCGGGCCCCGGGAGCCTGCAGAAGGCTGCGGGAACAGGGTGTGTTGGGCCAGGTGGGAGTCCTGGCCCCTCCCTGGGCCTGGGTCACCTGTGGGGGAGGCTTTTCCTGCCAGGGGGCAGCAGAGGGTCAGGGAGCGAGGGGCCCGGGGTGGAGCCTTGTCCTGGTAGGGGTGCCCCCTGCCTCCAGGGCCCGCTGTGCTGTCCTGGGGCAGGGTGGGGGGCCCCCCTCACCTCCAGGACCTGTGCAAGGGAGAGGCGGGTGGGAAACCTTGTTCCCGCAGCTTTCTGAAACAGGTCCGGGATGCCCTCCAGCTGGGTCTTCCGTGGGTGGGCCGCCATCCCTTCCCAACTTGGAGTGTCCTGGGGCAGGTGCATCTCAGCCCGGGGTTGGCAGAAGTGGTCCCAGGACCCCGCCCCCTTCGCCCTGGCATCTTCGGAGCCCGTTTCAAGGCCTTGCTACCTTCTCAATTGTTTTGCGATATACTCTCTGTATTTCAGCAAAAAAAAAAAAAAGGCCTTTGCATGGTGTGTTGAACGCGTCTTCTCTCCTCTCGCCCTGCCCCGCCCTGCCCCTCCTTGGGGCTGTTTGTACTGATAATTTTGAATCCCAGGGACTCCCTGGTTCTGTGTAGTATGTTTTTCTCTGTATTGGTAGGATTTGTGCCTGTGTCTGTCTATCAATCCAAGGATCAAAGTCCCTCTCGACTTCTCGATTCCAGTCTGGGACATTTGAAAACAAAAAATTGAATTCCTAACCAGTGCCCTGAACGTGAGGAGCCCACTTGTCTGGACCCAGGATTCGTGGCTGGGAGCGCGGGAGACCCGGGGGTGGAACCTGCTGGAGGCGGGGCTGGAGCGGTGCCTGGTGGGCGGGGCTGAGGGGCTGGTTACCCCGCTAGGAGTGACTTTGGGCCCTGGGTGGGGACAGGAGTGGTCGGGGTCGGGTGGGTCGGTGGGTCTAGTCCAGCCCAGCGATGCCCCAGGCGTGCTCGGATGGCGGGTGGCAGGGAGGAGGAGAAGCAGGAGCCACAGCTACAGGCAGGGTGCAGGGAGGGAGCCAGGGGCAACGCCTGCGCTCTTAGCTCGGGCCCTGAGCGGACGCGGCGGCCTCAGGAGAGGAGGCTGCGGGGTCACGTGTCAGGAGCTGCCCTTCCCTGCCTCCAGTGCCACGTGTCCGGGCCACGTCAGCAGGGCTTCGTGGGCCTGAGGTGGCGCTGGGGCTTGAGGCCTCTGCTCTCTTCTGTTTTGGAACCTGGGGACCCAGGTTCTGCCTGAAGCCTGGGGTGGGGCGTGGAGTACTTCTTAACCCCAAAGACAGCTACTCAGAGAAGGGTCCCCAAAGAGTCCCCCAACCAGCCCAGGTGTCATTGCCTGGGCCGGAGTGGGGGTTGGGGGAGCTTGGGGCAGGAAGAGCCTGGGAGCGTCTTTTGGAAGAACCCGAGTGTGGTTGTTTTAAAAGGCAGCTGAAGGTTAGAGGATGAAGAAAGTGTTAGGTGTAGAATGGGAGGGGATCACAGCCCAGTTCGCAGAGGAGGTGGGCAGGAACAGAAGCAGACCCCTAAGGAGAGGGGCCTTCTCCCAGGGACTAAGGGGCTATCCAGGGTCATGTGGGTGGAAATAGGCAGGTGGGGGAATATCCCGGGGGAAGGGTGAGTTGGATGAGCTCTGTCCTAGGAATGCTGGGGGCCTGAGGGTCCCTGGGTCAGGGTTTCTGAAGGTCTGCAGTTCTGGGGCTCTGGGTTTCAGCCCAGGACTCCCAGGGCTGCAGAAGCCAGGGGTGGAAGTTCCACATGGGCCCCTGTCTGGTTCTGTCCGTGCCCGACCCACGAGGTCCAAGGTTGGGTTTCAGCGCTCCTCTCTGATCACGGCCTTTCTCAAGTGTGTGCTGCTGCTTTTCCCTTTTCAAAGAAAGAACAAATTTTGTCTGTTGACTTTGACCTTTGCGTGCACCCCTTGCACAAATCCTTCTCTTGCTGGTACCAGGAGCTACAAGTCTCCTTGGATTTCTGTATGACTCCCAACTCAGGGAGGTTGGCCTTGGGGCTGGCCTGCCAGAGGGTGGAGGGCGGAGGCTGGGTCTCTGTTGTGATCTTGACTGTAAATGGTGTGGATAGCACATGCCTTGGAGCAGATCGCCTATCACTTGACATATCACTCATCTTTATTTCTCCCCTTCAGATTCTGTTTATAAGCACACTATTTTTTTAATGGACATCTAATTTTTTTTTAAACCTAATTGCTATTCTTCACCACATACACTTTTTTTTTTTAATTTTTGCATCCCACCTTTTCCATATTCCGCTGTCAACATTTTTCTTCCGTAAACTTCACCACCTCACTGGCTGCCTTGTGTCTCATTGAGAGGCCGTGTCAGTCATTCACCACATCAACCTGCTATTAATACTCTTGCTATGCATAATTCATCTTTTTTAATGTTACAAATTATGCCACACACAGCTAATAACTTAGCACACCTCGCCTTTTTCATTCTTATGAATTATTTTCCCACACCTAGAAGTGATCTTTGCTTTGTGGTATGTCAATTTGTCCTGCTAGGCTGTGAACCCTTGAGGGCAAGGAGCTTGTTGCATCGATCTTTGTATCTCTAATGCCTGAAATGTTGTAGATATAAATGTTAGATGAGAGGGTACAAGGATGGATGAAAGTGTGAGGGAGTGCCTGGTTGGCTGGATGAAAGTGTGAGGGAGTGCCTGGTTGGCTGTTGGAGGAGAGGATGGGAGAACGGATGAATGAATGGAGTGGTGAAGGAACAAATGAATTTTCTGGTGTGGAGTTTCTTGAGGAAAGGCCAGGAATTTTTGTATGACTGCTAATTTCAGAAGGCTTGTAGCATTTTATGATGTCCAGCAATGTATTAGCATTTTGTTAAGATGTTGCTAATTTATTTCTGTTAAAAAGTGTTTTTCTGTCATTTTAACTTGCACTGCTTGATGACTGATGATGGTTGAACATTTTACTGTGTTTGTTAAAAAAAAATTGCATCTTATGTGAACTGTTTGTCCAAGTCCGCTGGGTCATGGCTTTGTGATAAGGCTGGCCAAGGATGGAATGAGGGTCCTTGGGATGTAGTGAGCCCTTCATTCAAGGGACAGGACAGGCAGATACTCAATGAGGTAGCTTCAGGGAGTTTCAATTAGTAGGAGTGGGGTTGGCCTAGATGACCCTTCAGGTCTCTGACTCTTCCTAGAAAATGTGCATTGGGATGACATTCTCCCTTTGGGAGCCCAGTGACGTTTAAGGCTGCTTCTCCTGGGTGGGTTTGTGCATTTATGATTTATAAACTCTCACCTCACCCTCTGTAACTCTTGTGGTGCAAGAATCTCTTTGACCCTCCAAGGTCCAGACAACTGTGCTGCCATCTTGAATGTTAGTTGAGTGGTGGCCTTCCTGCCTCCACTCCCTGCCCCCATTTCACTTTGAGGAAGACAACCCCTTGGATCACCACTTGCCACCTCTCAGGGCAATCAGCTGAGGCAGTCTGCTGCCCTTCATGTTCCTGGTGCCCGCTGATGTGTGAGCCATTGTCCCGTTGGCCTCCATGGTGGTCTATGGGGTTTAATTAAGTATGTCAGATCAGGTCAGATAGTGAATCTGCCTTCAGAAATGGGGCAACTCAATTCCACAAGCCAAAGAGTAGAATGGCCCCCATATTCTCCTTGGGCTTCCCTCGTGGTCCACCCTAGGGGTAGCCAGGTCTCAGAAGTCATCATGCCCATTTGGGAAGAGCACGTGACCCAAGAAGGCTCGCCCTTGCTTTCCAAAATACCCTCTGCTTGTAGCCGAGGGCCGTGTCTTCCCACCGACCATCTACTATAGCACTGAGCGCTGTTTGCCCGTGTCAGAATTTCTCACCCACACGTTTGGGAGGTCAGTGACGATTCCCAACATTACTTGGATCCATCCATCCATCCATTCATCCATCCATCCATCCATCCGTCCATCCATTGCATTTGGCCTCTCGACCTGGTGCTTTGGCCTTTCCCTTTCCTGAAAGCAAACCTTTTCCTTGTGGGCAGGCTGTGTAGCGCCATGGGCTGTGGTTATGAAGTGAAAGCCCTTACTTGTGGCTTCTTCCTCCGGGGTCACTGCTCCGAGCATGTCCCAGCTGGATGTCATCTGCCACACCACCCACACGGCTTCCTTCCCCTTGGCGCATTCCCATGCATCACACACTGCGAGGAATCCAGGGCCCGGGGGCCCAGGGTGGCCCCCATCCCCACTGGGAGTGGAGATGTCCCCCCCAGGCCACCTTGCCTGGTGCATGGTCCCTGCCATGAGCTTTGCCCTCAGCCTCTCCGCTTCCTCTACCAGATGACAGCGGTTGTAACTCATCCTTTCATCCCTTCATTCACTCCACTCCCAGCCCGCAAACATTTGAAAAGGTCAGCTGGTGCTATACTAGAGCTGGGTCACAAGGTTGCATTGCGACACCTCTTCTCGAAAGAAAAGATGAGTGTGTTTGCTGGGGGCTAGTCACAAGGCGGGATCCTTGATTCGGCATGCCCACCCCTCGGCCAAAGTTCTGTCGAAATTTTGATTGCCCTCTCCAACTTCGTTCCTCCACAAACTGGGTTGATTAGTAATCAGCAAGCTGTGTTCCCTGGGTGCTCAGAAATCATATCCCAGAGTCTCAAGAGGCCAGAATGATAGCTGGAGTGAGGGGCAGGGGGCGGGATCGTAAACAAACAGCTGATTCTGGCCGTGAGCAGGATTTCGAGTCATTAGGACATCCTCATCTTGAACAAAGGGCGAGTTTCAGAGTCCTTCCTGTCCCTTGGAGATTGGTTCATTCTGGGCTCTATTGAGAGAAAATTGGGGGAGACGATTGTTGGTTTGGATGGTGAGGGTCATGCCCCCCTGTGAGGTCTGCACAGAACAATCTATTGGCACAACAGGGCATCCGGGCCGCCTGATGCTTGGCAAACCCGGGATGCATCCGTGATCCAGGTTCCCAGCCAGGTGGGGCTTCCCACCATAGATCTTGGGGGCTCTCCTGGGAATTCTGCGTTTGACTTACTGCCTTGGACAGTGGGTGCAGTGGACAAAGCCAGGACCCTGGAGCTGGACAAGCTTGTGGTTTAGACTCACGGGCAAGGCCGAGTTCTGTCTGCTGGGCAGAACACGGCGCCCGCCTCGCAGGGCTGTTGTGCGCATCTACTGTAACCGGGGTTTTGAACTGTGGCNAAAGCCAGGACCCTGGAGCTGGACAAGCTTGTGGTTTAGACTCACGGGCAAGGCCGAGTTCTGTCTGCTGGGCAGAACACGGCGCCCGCCTCGCAGGGCTGTTGTGCGCATCTACTGTAACCGGGGTTTTGAACTGTGGCCCTGTAGGATGGTGCGCGTGCCCCCGGGAGTAGGCGGCGGGTGGTGGGGTGACAGGCCAGGAGGGGCAGCCTGACTGGGGCAGCTCAGCGGGCACTCTTTCTAGCAAGCACACAGCGGGTATTGTGGGATCGAATGCTGAATTCGTATGGCATTTGAAGGTAGGTAGGAGTGATTTTGGGGTTAGGGTTAGGCTGGGGAATGGGGATCGCTCTGGGCAATGCCCTGGCCCCCTGGGGTACGCGTTCGCACCCACCTCTGGAATAGGTTGTATCTTGCCTACCACTGTGTCTGGCCTGTGGGCGGCACTTACCCTCCACAAGTGACCCCTCTCAGCAGTATCCTCCCCACAAAATATTAGGCACCGGTTGTCAAAGACACTACGCCCCCATTCCCCAATCTCCCACTGCCCAATGTCCCCTCTCCCCCTTCTCAACATTTTGGCTCAAATGTCAGCTGCCTGGGTGCCTAACACAGTACCAGGCCAGTGGTAGGGGTCGCCTTCCATTTCTGTCGGAAGGATGGATGAGTAGATAGTCGAATAACACAATTGTAATCCAGTGTAAGCAGCGATTGTATATAACCTCGACTAAGAGATTGTCCTCCACTCCTGATTAACCTGTTAACCAGTTACTGTAGCTTACGGACCTTGGTGTGATATATGTTGTTCGAAAACCAGGACTCTGGTTTCAGATGTCACTTGGTGGGACTTTCGCTGTCCGATGAACGAGTCGACGTTTTGTGTTAGAAACGAGAATCTGGCTAACGTGTAACTAACTGTCGGTCAAGGCACTTCTCCTCCGTGACCGGCGGTCTTCTTTTGGCCTCCTTTTTTCTAAGCCGTGGGTCACCGGAAACTTCCCTCACAGGGTTGCTGTGAGAGCTCGGGGTTGGGTGAACTTTAACAGCATTCATTAAATGCTGGCCGTCACTAAAAGTGATCATGTGTTGGGGGCTGTCTGGAAGGGAGCAGGGAAGCTTTTGCTAGTTCTAAATGAATAAAAAGTTGGTCTTGACCTTATAATAAGATTGTATTTCCGACAGTCACTGGGACGTGTGAGACAGAGGTCAGGTGGCCTGAGAGTGTTCAGTGGGGCAGGTCCAGAGTAAACATTGCCTCAGTTAGTGGGCGATGGTTTTTCTCCTTCCTTGGAGGCTCCTTTCCTCCCCCCGCCTCCTACCATGCGCAGGTGACTGTTGCTGCCAGGTCTGCGGAGGGACTTTCGTGAGTCCCCTGAGGGTATTTGTTAGCGGGAAGGAGCAAGGACAGTTTAGAGAGAGCCCAAGAAAGGGTTTCTGGGTAACTTCTTAGGGACTAAAGCGCCCTCTTCTGCCGTTTAGGGAAAAGGCTCCTGCTCGATTGGCATCTGGGCCCATTTAACAGATGCGCGAGTTGTGTCCGAGCCAGGATTGAACAGTCTTCCGTGAAAAGCCAGAGGGTGCTCTCTCAACTCAGTCAAAGCAAACCCTCCCAGTTCCACGGCTGGCCTCTGCCAGCCCAAATGTGAGCAAGGGTGTCCCTGTCCCCACCACATGCCTGGCAGTGCCCGTGTGGAGCTTCAGTGGGACCTGGAAACTTGGCCGAATTAGATATTGCCCCTCTTCCTGCTTAGGAGACATCCCCTTGGGGTCATTGTGGATCCAGGGGTCTCCATGAGTGCATGGAATTCCTTTCCTGGCCCTTGTCTCACATGCGGACAGCGGGATTCTGCAGAACACCCCCAGATTCCATTCCAGGTGGGCTGGAGTTGGGGGTCTCCTCTGGCCCCTCCCCTTGCAGATGCCTCCCTGACCCCTCATTTCGCCTCTGGCTTTCACAGCCTCAGTGGGCTGTGTCCACACGTGGCCACCCTGTGTCCCTGAGAACTTTTCTGAAGCTCCCGAGTGGATCCACGGGTAGAGACAGGTGGCTAGGCCCTCCTCCCGGGGGACTGTGAATCTGTGTGTATGTGTCTGCTCCTGGACGGTCCTTGGGCCTGTGCGCCCAGGGGTGAGGAGTGTTCTCAGGGCCTCGTCCTCCTGAGCAGAGAAAGCCTGGGTCCCCGTCTCCAGAGGGCGGGGAGAAAGCTGAGGCTCAGTGAGGGTCAGGGTGTCGAGTCAGGGTCAGGGTTCTCAGTGAGAGTCAGGGTGTCGAGTCAGGGTCAGGGTTCTCAGTGAGGGTCAGGGTGTCGAGTCAGGGTCAGGGTTCTCAGATCCCCCTCCTCGACTCTGAGACTTATGCTTCTCTGACCCCAATGGTCCTGCTGCCTGTGTAGCAGGCGCTTAATAGATGCTCGCTGATGGGCGAGAGGGGTTTTAGTGTATGTGAAAAGCTGAATTGACTGTTGGCTAATGGACACATTGACTCCACATGCGTCTCTGTAAGAGGAAAGAGGGTGTTTCTTGGCAAAGACTCTCCAGGGCAGACCCTGAGGGTCTCTGTCTGAAGTGGAGGCTCACCCTGGGGAAACTTCTGGATGCAAATAGCTGTCTTCTGACTGTTTCTGGAAATGTTTATATCTAGAATAAAACTTTATTTGGGCTAAAAAATGTACTCCTATGTGCTGTGGTCCAAAGGATTTTTAAAAAAATGTTGGCATATAGTCGACACACAATATTGTTATTTTCTTCTGTACAGCAAAGTGACTTGGTGTTATATTGTTTTCATATTTTTTCCCACTATATTGTATCACAGGGTATTGAATTTGGTTCCTTGTGTTACGCAGTAGGTGGTCCAGGCGATGTTGCTAATGCGGCGTCTGGCAGGTCCCCAGTGGCAGAGGTGTTCTGGCCACGCCCTTGCCCGCTCTGGGTCCCAGGAGCCCTCGCTCTGGGGGAGGGGAGGTCTTTGACCTGACAAGCCTTTATCCTCACCACTGGTGACCATCCGCCTCCGCCTGTAAGGTGCATGCCTGGCCTGAGAGGCCACCTGGTCACCCAGCAAGTGAGGGGGGATTGGATCCCAGACCTTGATTACTTTCTTTCACTCTCTCTTGTCTCCCCATGCTGGGCCTCTGGGGGGATGGGGGTCTTACCCATTGGAGTTCAGGGGGTGGCAGCACCATTTGCCAGTGCAGTGGCCTTGAGGGGTTACTTGAACCACCCCAAGCCTGGTTCCCNAGACCTTGATTACTTTCTTTCACTCTCTCTTGTCTCCCCATGCTGGGCCTCTGGGGGGATGGGGGTCTTACCCATTGGAGTTCAGGGGGTGGCAGCACCATTTGCCAGTGCAGTGGCCTTGAGGGGTTACTTGAACCACCCCAAGCCTGGTTCCCCTCTCTGTAGAATGGGTACATAATGGCAGTGTCTGCTCAGGGGCTGCTGGCTAACCTGTCTCAATGGGCCCTGTACACTGGTCCTGAGAATCAAGGTCTGATGTTCAAAGTTATCCAAGCACCTATATGTGTGTGGCCTGGATGGGTTTGTTCACCTGTAATCTGAAAATAGTCACGTCTACCTGGCGTGGTTATTGTCGGGTTCGAGGAGGTTGTTTATGTGAAAATCAGTGCTTTGTTACCTGGCCTCCTGTTTGAGGTTGGCCACAGCGCCCTGCAGCCTGTGGGTCCTGATCACAGAAACCCTGTGCTTTCTGGAACTCTGGTGGCCCCAGAAACTGCTGGGCAGAGTGGAGGGTGTCAGGGGAGCACCCGGCCAGCCTAGGGGACGCAGTGAGGAACAGGAAGCTTTGCTCTTCAATACAGAGATATAACAGGTTCAGAGGGGAGGGGACTGAGGTCCAGGAAGGCAGAATCAGGGGGAATTTTCAGAAACTCCCAGAGGAGGAGTAGGTTTCCAGGGGGCTCAGATGGTAAAGAATCTGCCGGCAGTGCAGGAGAACCGGGCTTGATCCCTGGGTCGGGAAGATCCCCTGGAGAAGAGCATGGGAGCCCACTCCAGTATTCTTGCCTGGAGAAT
>SJYV01054061.1:0-11849 GCA_006410875.1 Neotragus pygmaeus | reverse complement strand
GTGTGTGTGTGTGTGTGTGTGTGTGTGTGTATGCATTATGTTCCCCCTGCATGTCACCCACTCCATCATCTGGTGTAGGAATAATGAAGATATTATTGATGCATCATTCTTCTTTACTCCTCACATCTGATCAGTCACCAAGTCCTTATAATTCCACATAAAATACTTCACGAATCCATCTGCTCTCATGCATTCCATTGGCTATTGCTATGTGTAACAGTTTGCTAGGATTGCTGTGATGACTGATTCTACATGTCAACATGACTGTGCCATGAGATACCCACATATTTTGGCCAAACATTATTCTGGGGGTATCTGTGAGAGTGTTTTTGGATTAGACTAACCTGAATCATTAGACTGAGTAAAATGAATTGCCCTCCTTAAGGTGGGCTACCCTCATCCAACCAGTGGAAGGCCCAAATAGAACAGAAAGTCTGGCCCTTTATCAAGTAAGAAGAAACTCATACCTGACTGCTTGAGCTGGGACATCAGTCTTTTTCTGCCTTTGATTTTGAGCAAAAGCAGGTTCTTCTTGGGTCTCAAGCATGCCAGTTTTAGGACTGGAACTTTACCTGGCCCTCTGGCCTCCGGACACAGAGTGGGACTATGCCACAGGCCCTCCTGGGTCTCCTTAGTTGAAACTAAGGACTTCTTAGTTTCCATAATTATCTGAGCCAATTCCTTACAAGAAATTGATAGATAAACAGCAGGTAGACATACCTGTTGGTTCTGTTTCTTGGGGAACTCTAATACAGTTGCCATAGACCACAGACTGGGTGGCTTAACCAGCAGAAATTTATTCTCTCATAGCTCTGGAGGCTGGAAGCCCAAGATCAAGGTGTCAGCAAGTGTGGCTTCTCCTGGGGCCTCTTTCTTTGATTCACAGATGGCTTCCTTCTCTCTGTGTCCTCATGTCTCCTTTTCTCTGTGAAGGAACATCCCTGGGGTTTAGCTTGTGTCCTGATCTCCTCTTTTTCTAAAGACACAAGTCAGATTGGATTGAACCCCACCCTAACAGCCTCGTTCTAACTTAATTACCTATTTAGAGGTTGTATCTCTAAATTCTGTCACATTCTGAGGTGCTAGGAGATAGGGCTTTAGGATAAGAATTTTTAGGAGACACAATTAAGTCCTTAACACCATAGGCACTGCCTTAGCTTATGGAAATATTCTATCATTTTTCTCCTTCCTCTACTATTGCCACTTTCCGTGCCATCAATGATTGTTAAAGGAAACTTTCTAAAATCCAAATATGATCAGGCATTATCTATTTCATTTGGCCTTTTAAGTTCTTAATGCTTCATTGCTTATAGGGCACAACTGAAATTCTAGTCAGAAAATATCCAGATATTCTGGGTGTCACCCTTAACTATCCATCTCTAGCTTCCTCTCTCATTGTTCTTTCTCATTTGCCCAACACCTTATTTTTAACCATTCCAGACAACTCTTTGCAGAGATCATCCAGCTTTTTGTTCAATTCAGAGCCTTTCTTAACCATATCCTTTGAGCTGTGCGGCCTCCTCTGAACACATACCTTCTGGCCATGGCTGCATAATTATCGGTGGATCTGCATCTTCCTTTCCAGACAGAATAAAACTTCAGCACTTCTTTGTGTCCAGATAAAAAGTTAATTAGTTAACCCATTAAATATTTTCTGGGTATCTGCTTTACATCCAGTCCTTTCCTAGGGACCAAACTTCCCGGTCTATGTTGGGAGGCGAGAAGTGTACATGACATAAAAGAACAATCTAATCCATATTCTCTTGGCCTTCTCCCAAAGATGGCCAACAGAGATAATTCATCTGCATCTATTGCTGGGGATTTGGTAGAATCAATGGTTTAAAATAAATCGAAACACATTGTCTAACAGAATAGCAACTCTTCTTCTGGCATAACATATACAACAAACCAGTAAAAGCCTGCTCCTGCACTCCAAGATTTGCCACCTAAAAATAGTCATATCCAGAAATAACATAAGTGTGACACTCTAAACTCAGACCATCTATCAGGACAGTGATTTCAAAAGCTTAGTGTAGGTGGATTTATAAGACCAATAAGCCACCACTGCCATAATCTGTAATAAAGTAATATAGACCCCAAGGAAGCCTAGATCGCTGAGGATATTGCATGCACATGGTTGTGTAGGTAGGGGTGATGTGTTTGGGGCTACCCATTAGCTGAAGTCTACACACTGAAGCTTACAGTACAACTTCAATACCTTAAGTTAAACTAGGCAGCTAAATGCCATCAGTCAATTTCTCCTTCCCTGTCAAAACAACAAGCCCCAGTATCACTGTTGTTAATTGTCCGAACAAGCTGCTTACATGAAGAAATCACACCAACACAAAAGAGATCCACAATGCCTTCCTTAGATTTCCAATTTTAATTTTTTTAAGATGTTAAGGTCAGGCGCATAACATTTCATCAAAAGAAAGCAGTCTTTTCTGGGTGCTGACCTAAATAGAGCAAGCAAGCACAGGAAAGGGGACTCTATAGGGAGAAAATAGGCAAGAAGATTTAAAGAGGTGCTATTGGTTGGCTAAACACTGAATCAGCCTGCAAATGAGGGAGACCTGGATTCGATCCCTGGGTTGTGAAGACCCCCTGGAGAAGGGAACAGCTACCCAATCCATTATTCTGGCCTGGAGAATTCCATGGACAAAGGAGCCTGGCGAGCTATAGTCAATGGGATCACAAAGAATCAGACACGACTGAGCAATTTTCACTTATGAGGTGCAGAGAAGTGATGAAGTCATGGGAGGAAAAAAATCTTAATAATAATTCCCAAGCTGTCAGCACAGAGCCCATAACTACCATATACAGAGAAAGTATGCAGACATGATATATTAATTTCTAGACGAATGGCCAGATCACACAGCTCTGGGTGTTCTAAAATGTGAAGGCAGTTGTCGTCATAGCATTCTTGAAGTGGTAAGTCATGTAATGTTGCCCTGTTCAGGTGATGTTGGTGGCAGCTAAAATGGGAATAACATCTCCAGAAAGTCCCCCATGGTCCAAATGATGGCAGTACCTGTGACTTTTTCTGGTCTCTGGCTCAGCTATGGGGTCATTGTATTAAGCCTTGTGTTTTGAATGCATCCAGCCTTGAATATGAAATGATGGATCTCCTTAGTTTTAAGCCCCTAACACTCTATTCTATTAATAAATATTCATTTTCCTTTTCTCCCTCCAGTAGCATTTTCTCATCAATCATGACTGAAGTTGTAGCTCTGAAAGCCCTTTATCCATTATTGCACGTCTCTACATGATGCCGTGCATCCTTACAAAATTATGAAATTATTGAAGATTGAGCCCAAACCTTTTGTTTGGTGTTGCTTTTAATCGTTGCCGCATCTGTGTTTATTACCCGAATGAAACCACTTTGTTATTTTTTTCTTCATTTTCTTCTAGTACATGTATAAATCACTCCATTGGCTTCTACTGTCTTGTAAAAATAAAAACGATCCCCAGATGTTCAAGAATTACTCAGGGACTATTCAGTGTTCAATATGTCAAAGCAGCCAAGACAGACAGTCAGGAAGAAGATTAGAATCAATGAAGAAAAATCCATCCTGGGCACAAGTTGTCCTGCTGCCAGCACTGTCGGGGAAGGCCTGCTCACTCTACACTCTCATTACTGGGAGAAAAAGTCTTCAAGCCTGAGACCAGGGAGGAGGCTGCAATCTCTGCTGCCTGAGTTCTCAGGACAAATCCACAGTTTGCCAAAATGGATACTCCTATGGAGTGGCTGTCTGCTTTAAAGATCTCCTTTACCCCCTCTGCTGCCTCAGACGAGAACAGTTAGCGGGGTCACACCAAGGGGCTCGGAATAACCCCCAAAGCTGGAATGCTGCGATCTCCACTTATTTCCTGCTGATCTACCGACATCAGAAGCTCTCTGCCTGGGGCAGGCTTTCTGCTCAGTTCAGCCACACTTCTCATCCTTCCATCCAGAGCTGAATATCATCCTGTCTCCTCCAAACTCGTTCCCAACTGGGGGACTTGAAAAGGTTTGACATCTGCCTGGATTTCAAGTATGAAACGTGGCCCAGATGTTGATAGAGTTGATAATAATAGATGATGATGGCAAAAATGGGATCGATGAGCACCTCACAAACTAACAGTCTGGGAACTCCTTCTGTGGGCCTGGCTCTATACTGGGCTGGACATTTGCAAAAGCATCTCTGAAAACCACTGGGTGCCTACAAGCATTGACGGCAAGAAAGAAGAGGGGCAAAGAAATTGAGGCAAATGACTCAACTTCATTCCTTTCTATGGAAAGATTGAAGGCAAAAGGAGAAAGGGGGAGCAGAAGACGAGATCGCTGGATAGCATCACCAACTCAATGGACATGAATTTGAGCAAACTCCAGGAGATAGTGGAAGACAGAGGAGCCTGGCATGCTGCTGCCCATGGGATCACAAAGAGTCAGACATGACTTAGCAACTGAACAACAATCAAGTATTCCATTGTATACATGTAGCACAACTTCTTTACTCATTCATCTGTCTGTGGACATCTAGGCTGCTTCCATGTCCTGGCTGTTGTAAATAGTGCTGAAGTGAGCATTAGGGTGCATGTGTCTNTGATTTTGGATTCATTATTGAATTTAAGCTTAAATTATTTTATCAGGGTTTTTTTGTGTGTGAATAAACATCAATTATAAACATCAATTTCACACAACAACAATGACAACAAAAAAATCAATACATCTGCTTTAGGCATTTGAAAGCCCCTGTACGCCTTTTTTTTTTTTTAATTTTTTATACTTTATTTTACTTTACAATACTCTATTGGCTTTGCCATACATCGACATCTATCCACCTGTATATACCAAGTAGTGGGATTTCTGGGTCATATGGTAGCTCTATTTTTAGGCTTTTAAGAAACCTCTATACTGTTCTCTTAGTGATTGTATCAATCTACATTCTCGTTAACAGTGAAAGAGGGTTCTGTGGATAGATTTAGAGTTTGACACACAGAGTGAAATCAGTCAAAGAGAAAAAAAATTCATATATTAAAGCACATGTATGGAACCTAAAAAAATGATACAGATAAACCTATTTGCAAGTCAGGACAGAGAATGCAGACATAGAGAATGGATGTGTGGACACAGTGAGGGGAAGGGAGGGTGGGATGAACTTGGAGATTAGTATTGACATATACACACTACTATGTGTCAAATAGCTAGCCAGTGGGGAGCTGCAGTGTATCATAGNAACCTATTTGCAAGTCAGGACAGAGAATGCAGACATAGAGAATGGATGTGTGGACACAGTGAGGGGAAGGGAGGGTGGGATGAACTTGGAGATTAGTATTGACATATACACACTACTATGTGTCAAATAGCTAGCCAGTGGGGAGCTGCAGTGTAGCATAGGAGCTCAGCTTGGTGCTCTGCAGTGACCTAGAGGGATGGGATGGGGGTGTGCGGGGAGGAGGGAGACCATGAGGGAGGGGACATATATATATATATACACACAAAGATTTAGCTAATCCACTTCATTGTACAGCAGAAACTAACACACATTGTAAACCCACTATCACCCAATAAATAAAAAATAGAAGTTGGGCAGACTGACTCTGACAACAGTGAACACTTGGAGCAAACAGGCTTTGTCCTTCTCTTCCATGGAAGATCTAGGAATATGCTGGAGAAGATGTCTACTAATGCATGGCGAGACTCACATAATTGCAAAAGGAACCCCAGCCTCAGCATCTGTCTACATTGTCTCTAAAGGCCCTTCCAAACCACTGATGCTGAGACCTCCTGGTCTGGAAGGGAAGTAAATTCAGTTCTTCAGGATGGAATATGGGGTCTGCTTGAACCTCCAACCCCAGTCACAAACTCCAAACTCTTTAGAGCTGAGTGAAAAGGGAAATGTGTCAAGTCAACCTCCTCATTCACATTAGGAAACCTGTGGCCCAGGCATGAGAAACTGGCCCAAAGTTAGGCATTCAGGTGAACATGTGACCAGGGCTGGAAGCCATGCCTAAGGGTTTCCATATCTAGACTCTTTCTTCACACACCTTAAGTGGAGGTGATATGGGCAGTGGATTCCTCCTTTCTACTGAAAGCTGAATGTTGAGTATAGCTTCCATCAGCTTGAGAAATAGAGCCAGGATAGTCTTAGAACCCGATTAGAAGACCCTGTGGTATACAGTCACTGAAGCACAAGGCTTTTAACAAAAATCTCCTCAGCTGTGTCTCAGGAAGTATCATCAATACCTACTGTGGTTTTGACTATCTGACTGGCAATCTTACCCTGGTTTCTTCATTTGTAAAATAATACAGAGACCCTCTGCTCTTGCAAAGATGTTGGAAGATCAAATTAATGATTATGAGCACATAGACTTTCACAAAAATTACTTTTCAATTTCACATTATGATTTTCAAAAAAAAACTGTTGTTATAATAACATGTCCGACAAATAAGACTAAATATTGGGAGAGTTTTTTTTTTTAAGATGACAAATTCAATATGAATAAAACAATTTAATACAGTAAAAGTTCAAAAAGCATTCCACAATTATGTTTGACATGCACAAATATCCAATACCAGACGCCCTTTATGACAAATTTCTGACATGCTTCCAGTCCACTATATCATGGCCAACAAGTACAGGGAGTTGGTACCCTCCCCAACCAATTATGAAGATGCTAGAGGGGAAAAAAAAAGGAAACTTGCATATTTAAGAGAGGTGCTCAAAAGCTAAGCAAAATGTGTGTGAAATTTCTGGGGCGAGAGAACAGTGATGGTTAAGTTTGGGCTGTGGCCTAAAGTGGCCACAGACCAGGGTTCAGTTGGGAGGTAGCTGGTATACCACTCTGAGTTCCAATATGGCCCCAACATATTATTTTTCTGGCTTGCTTTAACCAAGGGCAGGAATGCAACTGTTTACATCTCCCCAACCACCCTATTCCCATTATCACAGAGGGGGATACACTGGAAGGGAGTATGGGGAAATCTCTGGAAAAGGTACAAAAAATGCTTCAGCATTAATATCAACACCAGCATTTCCACATTACCAACAGGAAAAATCCATGATCTAAGTTTTGCTTCTCCATTCTGATGAAACTAATCAGCCAAGACAGCTGGTTGTCCAGAGGGTATAAAAGGGAATCTCACAGGGAAAAGCAAGGCACCTGAAGTCAACATGGGCTATTTAAAAAAAAAAAAAGACAAATGAAATAGAGACAGAGGACAGACTATATACCAAAAGGAAGACAGTTAGGTCTTCAATCTGTTTAGAATTTATTTTCTTAAAATATAAAAATGAGCTAATTTGTCTCAAAACTTGATTAATGGCCTATTCCTTCTACCCCTGATTTGTGATCTTGTGTCTGTCATATACAAAATTTAGATATATTAAGAAGAAACATATTGTGAAAGGCAATACTATTAACAGAGGAAATATGGACAGGTGTTTACCTTATAGTGAGAGAAAGTGAAAGTGAAAGTAGTGAGAAAGACTTTATTAAACAAAATTCAAAATATATAAATCATGAGAGAAAAAAATGAAACCAAAAAAGATTCCTGTGCCTCAAATGCCACTCAGTGTGAAGGCAATAATAAGAACAGCCTGGAAAATATTAATAAGGAATTACTACCTGGATATATGAAGCATTTCTGTAAATCATCTAGAAAAGATGAGAAACCCAATGCAATATAGATAAAGGATAAGAATAGGTACCTCAGAGGGAATCCAAAAGGCTAATAATAGATGCTCAGACTTAGCAATCATTATTGTCACCATCTTATAAGCAAAAGTAGAAAGTAGGCAAAACTAATGTTGGAAATAGAAGTGGTTGTAACTGCAGGGGCCTTTCTGGGAAGAATCTGGTAAAACTGAATGAAATTAAACATACACATAGAGATTCCCAATCATCCCATTCGTTAGAAAAGCCCCTCTCCTGTGTCCATAGGAGACATTTGTGAGGGTTTCTACATCCACAGTATTGTGACAACATGAAGCTGGACCCAACCTAGTTCCCACACCTACAGTACAGAGATGCAAAACGTGCTATAAGTCTAACCTGAAACATCCCACAGCAATTAGAGATCAAACAGTTTTGCATAGAATAACAGGAGACTGTAAAGAGAGAAAGATTTAATAGCCCTCTCAACTGAAAGGACATCCTTTATATACACTGGTGAGAATACCTAGGCAAGAAAGGAAATGGGGATTGCAGTTCAAAAGGAAAATCACTAAAATTAAATGAAACAAAAGAGGCACCTTGCATGAATACTGATGATATTACATATTCATTTCTGCATGCATTCACTTATTCATCTGGTAAATATATGCTGAGTGCCTGGTAAGCACACTAGGATTACCAAGGTAAATTCCTGCTCTCAGGCAACTTCATAAGAGTGAACTGAAAACAGAACTGATGATTGTGAGTAAGTCAACTCTGGATTTCTATGATTCTAACAGAAATTGGAAATCTCCTTGGAAGAAAAGCTATGACAAACCTAGACAGCATATTAAAAAGCAGAGACATTATGTTGCTGGCAAAGTTCTGTCTAATCAAAGTGATGGCTTTTCCAGTAGTCATGTATGGATGTGAGAGTTGGACTATAAAGAAGGCTGAGCACCAAAGAAGTGATGCTTTTGAACTGTGGTGTTGGAGAAGACTCTTGAGAGTCACTTGGACTGCAAGGAGATCCAATCAATCAATCCTAAAGGAAATCAGTCCTGAATATTCATTGGAAAGACTGATGCTGAAGATAAAATGCCAATACTTTGGCCCCCTGATGTGAAGAACTGACTCATTGGAAAAACCCTGATGCTGGTAAAGATTGAAGGCAGGAGGAGAAAGGGATGACAGAGGATGAGATGGTTGGATGGCATCACCAACTTGATGGACATGAGTTTGAGCAAGCTCCAGGAGTTGGTGATCAACAGGGATGCCTGGTGTGCTGCATCCATGGGGTTGCAAAGAGTTGGACACGACTGAGCAACTAAACTAAACTGAATGGAAATTGAAATGGCAGTGAAAATTATGACATGATGGTACTGACATTATATTTGAAGACACATAGCCTAATAATTCCCAAACCTCACTAGCATATCATTTAAAGGAAGTAAATTTAGGCAAACCGTATTTTGGTGCTTCCTCTGGAAGACATTTGAGACTGCCTGGGCTTCCCAGGTGGCTCAGATGTAAAGAAACTGCCTGCCAATACAGGAGACACAGAAGATGCAGGCTTGATCCTGGGTCGGGAAGATCCCCTGGAAGAGGAAATGGCAACCCACACCAGTATTCTTGCCTGGAGAATCCTATGGACAGAGGAGCCTGGGGGGCTACAGTCTGTGGGGTCGCAAAGAGTCAGACATTACTGAGCAACTGAGCACACACTCATGCATCATAGCAGAGAAATTCCCTGTGGGAGGACCTCAAGTTATCTGGTGCCCAGCAGCATTTCTCATGCCCTGCTCTGTCCCCTAGATGCACAAGGCACTCATATGGCAGATTTAGAGAAGAAGCAAAACACCATCTGATTAGTCCTATTTTCTTAGTTTATCACTCATTGAGGTTTTCTCCTGGAGTCTAAATACAGCCCAGCCTCCAAAGCTGTACTGGATTCTGTTTCCTGTGAAGGGATCTGCCTCTAATCCAGGTGGCCAAAGGCAAAAAGCTGATTCTGTCTGAAAAGTGAGAGTGCCGGTCGATGCAAAATGGATGCTTCACCCAAGTTCTTCCTACCCTGGGTCCTTCCTTCAAAGTTAATCAGAAGAAATGAGTTTTGATGAAATCTCATTATAGCAATAGCTTTGCAGCCTCAGAAAGTAGCACAGAACGGTGGTGTGTGTGCTTTCAAGCAGTGGAGGTGGTGGGGTTGAGGGATAAAGAGGAAATTGCAATATCCCCCAGAGACAGCACCTAAACTCAAGTTCGGGGATCAGATATTTCAGCCTTACAGATCCTTCTCAGAAATTCAATTTCTCATGAAAAGGACTTATTTCCTTTAAGACTGTGCCACTTGCCATTTCTTAAACACTAAACATCCTAGAGCCTTCATTCATCTCAGGCTCTCACTTTCTCTTCCCAGCACATCTTTCTGCTTCATCTGGATAGGAGACACAATCAAATACACTCAAATTATGGATGATAGCTGAGGCTGAAGGGAGGGAGAAATTTTCGGAACAAGACATGGACACTTTCTCAGGGTCAGTGCACAGGCACTTAAAAACCTTCAGACACAAGGTTTTTGAAACATCATAATACTCTCCAGTGTTGGCAAAAGTACAAGGAAGTGAGCCCTGTCGCAGCGCTTGGCAATGCATTTCAAGGACTTTCTATATGTCCATAACCTCTGACCAGTAATTGCTCTTCTGGGAATTTATACATAGGGAATTATCAGAAATATGGGCAAAGACTGACATTTAGGAATACTTAATGCAACATTTTGCTTGTGACCCACATTGAAAGGACTTCCTGTCTTCTGAAAATTAAATAAAATTATCCTAAAACTCTGTCTTATATGCTATGGAAATTCCAATGTCTTCCTCAAGATTTTTGATAATTTTCAGGGCTTAAGTTTTAAGCTCCTATGATGACTGAACCCCAAATCTTCCCAATATTAATCTAAATTCAGAGTTTTATGCCAACTGAGATTAGATTCAGCCTTTTTTTTTTTTTTAACTTTCTCTCAAAAACAAACATGTGGAATTTGTACATGTTTCAGTGTTTAGAGAGGAATCAGGAAAATTGAGAGAAAACAGACACAGGAATACAAAGACTTTAAGTCTGAAAATTTAAAAATTTTACATTCTCAAAAAGTTCCTTCAGCCTTCCAAACTTTGATTTAATGCCACCCTTTGCAATGTTGCTCAGCTCACTGTCTTTTTTTGTTTTAATAATTTTTTTCTCTACTTGCCCCAAGCCCAAATTTTATCTAACACCATAAACAGAGCAATGTAGTCTCTCTATTTTCAGATAGATCTTGTTCTTGCCATCTTCAGATAGATCATGTTCTCATGACCACACCAACAGTGTTATTGAGCTATTTCCTAAAGAGAGCCAGTTATAAAGAATTTCTTTCTTAATAAGGACATGCAGAGAGTAAGCTCCCCTCTCTGTCAGCTGATAACATCATGCTTTCATGTGATGTCTGGAACCATGGCAGTCATTTTGTAGCCATGAGGAGAAAATACAAGGGCCAGAATGGAAGAGTGGGAAGGGTCTGGGGCTCTAATAATATTACTGAGCTGCAAAATTAGCCCTCAAAGGAATTACCACCAAAATCTTCTTGCAAGAAATAGTAAACATTCCTTTCTTATCATTGAAAGATATCCTTTCTTATCATTCCTTTCTTACATTTTTATACAAGTGTATCAACTCAAATTTGACACTATTCATCCAAAGATAGTTTCAGATCCCATAGTCTAAGGACTCAGCCCCACAAGACTGCTCCCATTACCCCAGTACTGCCATTTCAGACACCAGCTTCAATCCCTGGTTATCACCTGTGCTTCTGACCAACTGACTACAGATAGAAGGTTCCAACCACCTCATCCTTCAGTTTGATTAATTTGCTAGAACAGCTCTAAGAACTTAGAGAAACACTTCAACTTAGGAGCTCTCCCAAACCCCTGCTATGTGGCAGAAAGCAAAGAGGAACTAAAGAGCCTCTTGATGAAACTGTAAGAGAAGAGTGAAAAAGCTGGTTTAAAACTCAGCATTCAAAAAACTAAGATCATGGCATCCAGTCCCATCAATTTATGGCAAATAGATTGGGGAAACAATGAAAACAGTGAGAGACTTTATTTTCTTGGGCTCCAAAATCACTATAGCCATGAAATTAAAAGACTCTTGCTCCTTGAAAGAAAAGCTATGACAAA
>SJYV01054060.1:0-11760 GCA_006410875.1 Neotragus pygmaeus | reverse complement strand
CCGGTCTATGTTCGATGCAGGATGCAGGATGCTAGGGGCTGGTGTACAGGGATGAATGTTGAGTTTTAAACCAACTTTTTCACTCTTAACTGCCTCCTGAGAAATGTGTACGCAGGACCAGAAGCAATAGTTATAACCAGACATGAAACATTGACTGGTTCAATATCAGGAAAGGAGTAGAAGGCTGTATATTGTCACCCTGCTTATTTAACTTATATGAAGAGTACATCATGTGAAATGTCAAGCTGGAAAACTCACAGACTGGACTCAAGATTGAAGGGAGAAATATCAATAACACCAGATATGCAGATGTTACCACTCTAATGGCAGAAAGCAAAGAGAAACTAAACAGCCTCTTGATGAGGGTGAAAGAGGAGAGTGAAAAAGCTGNTGTCAAGCTGGAAAACTCACAGACTGGACTCAAGATTGAAGGGAGAAATATCAATAACACCAGATATGCAGATGTTACCACTCTAATGGCAGAAAGCAAAGAGAAACTAAACAGCCTCTTGATGAGGGTGAAAGAGGAGAGTGAAAAAGCTGAGAGTATTGAGTAGAGTTCCTTGTGCTCTTAATATATTAGTAGGTCCTTATTAGTTATCTATTTTATAAATAATAGTGTATGTCAACCCCAATCTTCCAATGTATCCCTACCTCCCCGTTATCCTCTGGAAATCATAAATTTATTTTCTACATCTGTAATTCTGTGTTTTATAGATAAGTTCATTTATACCCTTTTAAGATTCTACATATGAGCAATGTCATATGATATTTATCTTTCTCTGTCTGCCTTACTTCACTCAGTATGACAATCTTTAGGTCCATCCATGTTCCTACAAGTGGCATTATTTTGTCCTTTTTATGGCTGAATTTTATCTTTTTTATTGTTAAAAATAAGTTCTAGTTGATACAGCTTGTTTTGTTAAAAGTTTTTTATATAAGAAAAAGCTAAACATAATTAAGTTTAATATTTAAAATCATGTTCTTGGGACTTCTTTCGTAGTCCGTTTAGTTGGGAATCTGCCCTGCAGTGAAAGGGATGTGGGTTTGACCCCTGGTCAGAGAACTAAGATTCCACATGCAGTGGAGCAGCTGGGCACGTGAACGGCAACTCCAGAGCCCATGCACCACAGCTGGAAAGTCCACGTGCCACAGTGAAAGATCCCATGTGCCACGACTAAGACCTGATCCAGTCAAACAAATAAATATTTAAAATAATGTTCTTTAATCAATAAGTCCCTAAATTGTTATCATTAGTGTGTGTCCTTGTTTACAAAGGTGAGGCATATATTCTGGGGACATATATTGATTTTTGTCTGTGTAGATACATGATACACTTAAAATAGCACTCAGGAAATTGTTGATCCCATTACTTTGCTTGGTTCTGGTAGAACTGTTACTGACAATGCCATTTCTCCATCCATCTCTTTCACATCCCTTCTCCTCTCAAACCAAAACTGAGCAGAAAGCAGTTCTCTTACATCCTTAGTGGAAGTGCAACAGCAAAGTCACTAATTTTTTCCCTGGACTAATATTTAGTTGCTGAGACCAAACAGGCTGTCTTTTCATTGGATTATATAAATGGGAATATTAGAAATCTATTCTTGATTATGGCCATACTTGGAGTGAAAGAAGGATCAATAATAGATTAGCCTCAGAGACAGACAGAGCAATGAAAAGAGCATTATTTCTATGCTTACAATAAAAGTCCAAACCAAGTTCATGACTTTTCTTGAATCTGTTGGAGAGATGAGTTCACAGAGCAATGACCTGAAATCTAAGGAGAGACAGGTGCCTACAGGTGGTTATAACATACAAGGGTTTGTCTACCTGGAGCAGGTGCATGCAGGCACTGGTAGGAATTAAGCTTAGTGAATTGGTCAAGGCCACAGGCAGGCTGGTAGAGAATGAAGGCCACAGATAACAGAGTGAGTTCTCTTCATGGGCCTATATATGGTGAGAGTACTTAGAAAGCTTCCTTTGCGGTGGGTGGCCCAAGGGCATGAAGAGTGTCAGTTGGAAAAGAGGAGAGGCCTGGAACTCTGTCCCTGTATACTTCATGGGGCAGAAGCTTTCATCTGTGGAGAGATATGAAGAAACACAATGAGAAGGATAAAAGCTGCTCTTGACCTTACAGTGAAAGTGAAGTCGCTCAGTCCTGTCCGACTCTTTGTGAACCGTGGACTGTAGCCCACCAAGCTCCTCCATCCATGGGATTCTCCAGACAAGAGTACTGGAGTGGGTTGCCATTTCCTTCTCCAGGGTATCTTCCCGACCCAGGGATTGAACCCAGGTCTCCCACATTGCAGGCAGATGCTTTAACCTCTGCACTACCAGGGACGCCCTTAAATACAAGAATCCAAGTACTAACATCAACGATTTCAAGGGAGGAAAGGAAGCCAGGTTGAAGGAAAAAGGGGGAGAAGGTGGGAGTTGGGGGGGGGGGTGAAAGGGGTGGCCTTACAGGTGTCTCCTGCCACCTACAGATGCCCAGGTGTTATGGGACTTTTCCCTGGGCCTCCAGAGAAAGGAGGACTGGAACTCAGCCCTACCAGAAATCATACCAGACCAGACCCAGAACTCAAGTTCTCTGCCAAGAGAAGGTGATCAGTCTCCAATCCTCAGCTCAGGCTGAGGGCCCTTTGAGCAGATTCCTGTGTCCAGGACTGGGGGACTAGAAAAACAGGGAAGAATAGGAAAGGTTAAGGAGAGGAAAGAGAGAGGGAAGGGGAGAGAGGTCAATAAAGTCTCTTGACCTTATAATACTGAATAAAACTCAACTAGGAAAGTGGAGTAGGGAAAACTCTCTACCCCTCTGTTAGGGAAAGGAATGTATGCCTGAGTTATAGTTCAGAGGGGCCACATCCCTGAGCTCTGTGGGCACAGTATCCACCTATGATTGAAGTCAAATCAGGACAAGAATGCTGTCATCCCTCCTCCACCATCAAGAAAGAAGTGGCAGTGATTTCAGTGCCAGGGGTTATCATCAGTGCAGACAGACCCTCTCTGAGACACACTGGCAAACAGAAAAAATCCTCCACCCCTGTGGGAAAGGGCGGGAATCTGTGCAGAACTACAGCTGGGACGAGGGAAGGGGCTCTGAGAAGGCCACGTCTCTAAGACCCAGGGACACAGTGTCTAGCTAAGACTGTTAGTTGTACTTATTTATATGCAAGATCAAATGGTTTCAACTGTGATATAGAAATTATAAACATGGATAAAATGAAAGTGCTAGAGATACAGTCTACACTAACAGAGGTGTAGGATGTCTTTGACAAGATAATCAATAGACTTGAAATAGCCGTGGAGAGAATCACCAAAACTGAAGATAAATCAATAAAAATTACCCAGACTGAAACAGAGGAGAAAAAAGAGTGGGGAAAAAAAAAAACATGGAAGAAAGCATCCAATATTGTGGAATAATATGGAGCAGTATAACAATTATGTAGTTGGGATCCACAAATTCATGAAGTTCAAAGAGCACCTTGCTGGATAAATCCCCATCCTACTAACACCAAGAAAAACAAGCCCACCTAAGCATAGAATATTTAGACTGTTGAAAACAAAAGGATAAAATACTGAAGACAGTGAGAAGGGGAGAAGACACATTACATGCAAACAAACACAGACAAGTAAAAGAGCTGCCTTTTTCTCAGAAGCTATTCAAGGCAGAAGACAGTAGAATAGTGACTTTAAAGTGCTGAATGAAAAAACTTTCAACCCTGAGTTCAATGCCTAGCACAATATCTTTCAAAACTGAAGTGTTGAAGTTTTTCTTAAATAAAACCAGAATTTATTGCCAGCAGATTTACTCTACAAGATTGTAACAGGAAGTTTTTCAGGCATATGAGCTGTGGTTGCAGACAGAATGTTGGTTCGATACAAACAAATGAAGAGCTCTAGACATGGAATAACGGAGAAGGCAATGGCACCCCACTCCAGTACTCTTGCCTGGAAAATCCCATGGATGGAGGAGCGTGGTAGGCTGCAGTCCATGGGGTCGCTAGGAGTCGGACACGACTGAGCGACTTCACTTTCACTTTTCACTTTCATGCATTGGAGAAGGAAATGGCAACCCACTCCAGTGTTCTTGCCTGGAGAATCCCAGGGACGGGGGAGCCTGGTGGGCTGCCATCTCTTGGGTCGCACAGGGTCGGACATGACTGAAGCAACTTAGCAGCAGCAGCAGCAGACATGAAATAAAGTTAGTTAAACTAAATTTTTGTTTGATTTCTTTGAAAGATAACTAACAACCTAAAACAGGAAGTACTAACAGTTTCAAACTCCTGTGGGTCTATAGTGTATGTAAAAATAAGACAACAACAAAAGCACAGAGGTTAGGAGGGAGGAATTTAGAGTACACAGTTTAACTTTCTTAGAGAACATGTAGAGCAGTATGTGCATTAGTTGCTCAGTTGTGTCTGACTCTTTGTGATCTCATGGACTGTAGTCCTCCAGGCTCCTCTGTCCATGGGATTTCCCAGGCAAGAATACTGGAATGGGTTGCCGTTCCCTTCTCCAAGGTATCTTCTCAACCCAGGGATCGAACCCAGGTCTCCCACATAGTAGGCAGATTCTTTACTGACTGAGCTACCAAGGAAGTCCTGTGGAGCAGTATAATATTTGAAGGCTGACACTGATTAAAGGTGTAGAGTATAAACTGTAGGGTAACCACTATTTTTTGAACAAATTGTAAATAAAGTAATGTGGAGATAAATTAACAAAAGTGCTCAGTTGAAGGTTAGAGTTAGATATTAGCATATTTTGTGACCATTGAGAACAGAATATTTTTATCCAGAGTACAAATAATGTGATGTACAGAATAAACTGTATGTATAATACTATAGGGGAGGAAACGAATTTTTTTTTCCAAATCTTCTAGATTCTCATCTGTGACTTTATTAGAAAATACAGGTTAACAAGAGAAAAGCCTGCAAATTCACGTTTTACATACCATAGGAACCTTCACAAGGAAACAAAGAAGCTGTTAAACTTGAGCGATTTTAGGCCAGGTCTGATGAAGGGTGGAAGGTCATGGAAAAATGTGAATAGGACAGAGTGGTATAAGCTAAGAATTAGAAGCTGGGGGAAATTTAGCATGGCCTGCTTGTTAAGATTTCTCTGTGTTCTTCTGACTTTAAAGATCAGTATGCACCTTTCCTCCAGATTATAGTGAGGATACTTCTCACTTGAGGGTGTTATCACTGTTTAGGAGAAGAAGGTCCTTCCTGTACTGGCTGTAACTTATAATACCGATATGCCAAGGTGCCATATTTAGGGGTAATGTCCTGAATCCCAGCAATACTCTTTTGTTAATATTATTGGTGAATGTGTCTTGAGTAAGCTATGGGTTTATGACAAATTTTAAGGTGATGGGCAACTTAAACATGTTTGATGACTGAGATAAAGCAACCAATGTAGAGGTGGAGATTGGATGTGCAAGAAATGGGTTGATACATGCAAACAAGGAGACTTGGGCAGGTATGCTAGCCTTGTAAAAACAGGATAATTGTTCCTTAAAGATGAGATGAAAAAGAACACAGGTCACAAAATGAGGTATTTTCAAACAGAGAGGAGAAATTTGAGGATTCTCGTGTCCTTGGTTTTCTGAATCTTTTCACTAAAGGATAAGGTTAGAAGTTTAGGAAAGTGGGAAAAATTTAGATAAGTGTCTGTGTTCAGGGTTTTTTCAGAAAGAATCAGTGATACATCAGATAATGTTCAGTGAGAATGGATAGCATGAATTTGTAGTGAAATGTCTTATCCTGTTTCCTTTCTTAAATATCCAATTGTTTTTTAGTTGTTGGTCTACTTTTTATCTAGTGCTTAGTGGATGATAAAGATATTTTTTAATCTTTTTGGATTATTAGCTTTAATTTTATATATATACAATTTTAGTGCTCACGTGAATTATCCTGCTACTGAGATGTATTAAAATTTCATCTCTAAATGTGCTAGTATTGCCTATCTTTTAGTATTAGCCATTCTGGTGAATGTGAAATGATATTGCAATATTGTTTTAATTTATGCTTTCCTGATAACTAATATTGAGTGACTTTTAATATGCTTACTTTAATATGCATGTCTGATCAAATCTTTCGCACGTTTAAAAAAAATTCAGTTATCAGTTATCTTACTTTGAGTTGTAAGTATTCTTTATTGTTTTCCCCACTGAATTACTTGGCTCCTTTGTACAAAATTAGTTGACCATATATTTATTTATTTAAGATCTTATACTTGTATGGACTCAAAATTTATTTCTATTATGAAGTCTCTCCATATTATTACATTAATGATTTTTTGGGGGGGTGTTTCAGGAGTGTTTACTTTTTTAAAATATAAATTTACTTATTTTAATTGGAAGCTAATTACTTTATAATATTGTAGTGGTTTTGCCATACATCAACATGAATCTGACACAGGTATACATGTGTTCCCCATCCTGCACCCCCCCTCCCTCCTCCCTCCCTGTACCATCCCTCTGGGTCATCCCAGTGCACCAGCCCCAAGCATCCAGTATCATGCATCGAACCTGGACTGGCGATTCATTTCATATATGATATTATACATGTTTCAGTGCCATTCTCCCAAATCATCCCACCCTCTCCCTCTCCCACAGAGTCCAAAAGACTGTTCTATCCATCTGTGTCTCTTTTGCTGTCTCGCATACAGGGTTATCGTTACCATCTTTCTAAATTCCATATATATACGTTAGTATACTGTATTGGTGTTTTTCTTTCTGGCTTACTTCACTCTGTATAATAGTCTCCAGTTTTATCCATCTCATTAGAACTGATTCAAATGTATTCTTNCATCTGTGTCTCTTTTGCTGTCTCGCATACAGGGTTATGGTTACCATCTTTCTAAATTCCATATATATGCATTACTATAGTGTATTGGTGTTTTTCTTTCTGGCTTACTTCACTCTGTATAATAGGCTCCAGTTCCATCTACCTCATTAGAACTGATTCAAATGTATTCTTTTTAATGGCTGAGTGATACTCCATTGTGTATATATCCCACAGCTTTCTTATCCATTCATCTGCTGATGGACATCTAGGTTGCTTCCATGTCCTGGCTATTATAAACAGTGCTGCGATGAACATTGGGGTACACATGTCTCTTTCAATTCTGATTTCCTTGGTGTATATGCCCAGCAGTGGAATTGTCTCCTAACTTTCTACTAGTTAGAAGTATAGTGATCATATCCATATTTATCATAATTTCATCCTCTTTATATTTTAAATCATATTAATTTTGTCCTTGTGTAGTAACCTGCTCCTTATGACTATTTTCTGAATCTTATTCCATTCTATAAGTTCTTCCCTACCTGATCATCTTGATTTTTATAAGAAATTTCAAATCAGATATCAGTGTTGTACATCTTTTTTTAGTAAAGGACACATCAACTCCTGTTAACATAGATCTGTAAATATCAGAAATAATGTGGTAAAATACATCGTCTCTTTCTTACTGTTTCTCTGTATCAGCAAACTGAAAGATGGTGAAGAAGTTTTTCAAAGATTTGTTATTTTAAAAAGTACTCCTTGAATAATCTTTTTCTCAATTACATCTATGCTCTTTCTTAATGTTTTAAGGTTTATCTTACTTTTTTAGTTGTAGTATTCATATCCATAGAAACATTAATATTTTCGACAATAACATACTTTAGAAACTAACTTATATTACTTGCAATATTCAAATATTAAGAACTTTATGCCTATTGTCTCTGACACTATACTGAGAAAAAAAGCAAGCAGGTAACTATAGGGTAACAGTGATTTAAAGGTAGCCCTAAAAATAGATGTCTCATGCTTTCCTGCATTGGATTCATTGTTTCACTCACTCTGCTTTGTTCAAAGGAAAACCACTTTACATATATTTACTATGAACTTCTTTTCAAACCATATTGATTTCTCAGCTGGTTTTGAATGATCTGCTCCATTAGTGATCTTGGTATATGACTTATGCTCACCATGCTCTAAGCTCCAAGAGTCAGGCACTGTATTCATCTGGTTCATTCCTATATTCCTAACCTCAAGCATGCTGTCTATTAAGAGGAGTCTCTTTTGGCATATTGGTGATAACATATGCTGTCATTGCATATATGTATATAGTTGTAATTATGCTAGTGTATGTGTATAAGTTCACATATATTATATGACATCAATATGCACATAGTAGTAGGAATATCTTCATTGAATTTATTTAATATGTATAGTGCTTTTTATTTTGTTTGCAAGAGTACACCTGGACCATACATGTTGTCATCTGGTTAAGATTTACCAGTGATTTATGCTATCTGCATGTGATAAATCTCCAGAACTTAAAGAGGTTTTCTTAAATATTTGTAATTCATTTATATTTTGATATATTGTTTGTACTTTCTAGGAAGAGGGAAATTATAGAAAGCTGCAAATGGAAAAGAGTGATCAGTATGGAAAGAATGAGATGACTAGAGCTGCCTAGATTGTTTTCAGAAGTTGATTTCTAGATTAGGTAATTTTTTCCTGGATATAAAAGCAGGAAATTTTATCACTAAAAAATTTCTGAAAATATTCCCTAAAAATATACATCATGAACTGCTTTGTACTGAATGATAAATAAGCATGGCAATTGTTCAATTTCACATTCCTTGCCTAAAACTACATTATAAATAAAAATAATTTAAATGTTTGTATAATATTTTAAAATTAATGAATGGGAGTTTACATTTTTTGTTGATATTATACCTAAATTATTTGTGTTACTCTACAAAATAGCATGCAGAAGAAACACTGTGTATAATTGTCTCATGGAGATGATGAGGTCCAAAATGGGGTATAATTGACCTTCTGAAACAAGCATTAATTTTTCCTCTCTACATGTATAAATGAAAGATACACATATATATATAAGGTATACACATATGTATCAAGAAAAGCTATACATATATATAAAATATGTACATGTACCTTTTCTAATGTTTATAGTCATTTAGATCTTGGGATACATAGTCTTTATCACTGTTAGTTTCTTAGTCTCAGAAATGTGTTTATTTGAGTACCAATCAGTCAGTCAGTTCAGTCACTCAGTCCCATCCAACTGCGACCCCAAGGACTGCAGCATGCCAGACTTCCCTGTCCATCACTGAATCTCAGAGCTTACTCAAACTCATGTCCATTGAGTTGGTAGTGCCATCCAACCATCTCATCCTCTGTCGTCCCTTTCTCCTCCCACCTTTGATCTTTTCCAGCATTGGGATCTTATCCAATGAGTCAGTTCTTCGTGTCAGGTGGCCAAAGTATTAAGTTTCAGCCTTGACATCAGTCCTTCCAATGAATATTCAGAACTGATCTTTAGGATGAACTGGTTGGATCTCCAACCAGTCTTCTTCAACACCACAGCTCAATAACCACATCCTAACCACTGACAGAATCATCTCCTTACTAATTATGTACATTTTAGTAGAGCTTTGTAAAGGAGTGTAAATAGTATATAATAATTTATAGATATTAATAATGATCAATTTAAATATTAGCAATATAGAGAGATAATAAATGTCTAAATTACCCAAACTAGTTGGCAATGTTAAATGTACACATGTTCACACACAGACTCGCTATACAAATTAAGTGTATTTTCACTTTTGTTTGTGATATTTATGTCTTCTCTATATGTACTTAGGAGGAGTAACTTCAAATTAAGTTAGAATCATACAAATACTTTTATGAAGTTTTCTGTCAATTGTATAATCAAGTTCAAGATGAAGCTGTTGAGAATAACATAACCAGTCTATTTTTCCAGGTATAACAGGGATGTTTCAACTAGTCATTGTATATAAATCTCTAAGTTTTTTGTTTAATGTCATATCATTATAGTTATTATACATGATGTAAATGTATTTTTGCTAGTATTAAATATTTGGAAATTTAGAAATAATGTATTATATATAGACATTATTATGAGGATGGGAAAATGATAAACTGATATGTTTAGATTTATTCCATGGTATTGTTGATCTAACACAAAAAGATTGCCAGTTATTTCTCCAGAAAAAAAATGGATTTGTTTGAGATTAGCCAAAAATTATATTTTGAGGTCTGCAACCATGATNATTGAGCTGCAGGAGTTGCTTGTATATTTTTGAGATTAATTCTTTGTCAGTTGCTTCATTTGCTATTATTTTCTCCCATTCTGAAGGCTGTCTTTTCACCTTGCCTAGAGTTTCCTTTGTTGTGAAGAAGCTTTTAATTTTAATTAGGTCCCATTTGTTTATTTTTGCTTTCATTTCCAGTATTCTGGGAAGTGGTTGACCATATATTTAATGAACTCAGTAGTATACTGTTCAGTAGATCTATATGTCTACTGGTATGTTAAAACAACTTCTTGATTATTGTAATTTTGCAATGAGTCTTTAAATCTGATAATCTAAAATTTTCTAAGTTTTTTCTTCTCAAATATTATTTTGGGTAATATTGGACCTTCCATAGAAATTTTAGAATCAGTTGCTGTCAGTTTCTACATAAAAAACCTTACTGGAATTTTGATTGGGATTATATTGAAACTTGAGATCAATTCAGGAAGAATTGAATTGATTCTTCAGTTTTACTGACCTATACATAGAGGATCTTTCAAGTTTTAGGTCTTTTAAAATATATTTCTGTGATCTTTTTGAATTTACCTATCTTTTCTGATGTGATTTTAAATGATATTTTTATTCTGTGACCTTGCAAAGCTAAATTACTCATTTTAACAACCCCTTTTTTAATATAAATTTATTTATTTTAATTGGAGGCTAATTACTTTACAATATTGTATTGGTTTTGCCATACATTGACATGAATCTGCCACAGGTGTACATGTGTTCCCCATCCTGAACCCCCCTCCCTCCTCCCTCCCCGTATCATCCCTCTGGGTCATCCCAGCCCCAAGGGCCTGTATCATGCATCGAAACTGGACTGGGAATTTGTTTCACATATGATAATATACATGTTTCAATGCCGTTCTCCCAAGTCATCCCACTCTTTTAATCAACCTCTTTTGTAGCTCCCTTAGCTTTTAATGGGCATCCCTCGCAGCTCAGATGGTAAAGAATTGGCCTGCAATGTGGGAGCCCCGTGTTTGATTCCTGGGTTGGGAAGATCCCCTGGAGAAGGGAATGACTACCCACTCCAGGACTTCCCTGGTGGCTCAGACGGTAAAGCATCTGTCTACAATGCGGAAGACCCGGGTTTGGTCCCTGGCTCGGGAAGATCTTCTGGAGAAGGAAATGGCAATCCACTCCAGTACTATTGCCTGGAAAATCCTATGGACAGAGGAGCTTGGTAGGCTACAGTCCATGGGGTTGCAAAGAGTCGGACACAACTGAGCGACTTCACTCACCCACTCCAGTATTCTTGCCTGGAGAATTCTATGAACAGAGGAACCTGGTGGGCTATAGTCCATGGGGTTGCAAAAAGACCAACTAAGTGACTAACACTTAGCTTTTTATATGTAAACAATTATCTTTTCTACAAATAAGGACAGCTTGACTTTTCCTTTTCAGTCTGTATGTATTTTATTTATTATTTATTTTTGCCTTCCAGATGTGACAGGGGTTGCCAGTAAATGTTGATTAGGCAGAATAGACTTTGCCTTGTCCATATGTTAATGGAAAAGCATTCTTACCATTAGATATTACGTGAGCAGAGAGTTTTCATAGATGTCCTTTATCAGATTGAGAAAGTTTCCTTATCTTACTCGTTAAGTAATTGTGTGGTTGTTTTGGTATCCTAAATG
>SJYV01054044.1:22059-35861 GCA_006410875.1 Neotragus pygmaeus | reverse complement strand
CCAGTGGTCATGTATGGATGTGAGAGTTGGACTGTGAAGAAGGGTGAGTGTTGAAGAACTGATGCTTTTGAACTGTGGTGTTGGAGAAGACTCTTGAGAGTCCCTTGGACTGCAAGGAGATCCAACCAATCCATTCTGAAGGAGATCAGCCCTGGGTGTTCTTTGGAAGGAATGATGCTAAAGCTGAAACTCTGGTACTTTGGCCACCTCATGCGAAGAGTTGACTCATTGGAAAAGACTCTGATGCTGGGAGGGATTGGGGGCAGGAGGAGAAGGGAACGACCGAGGATGAGATGGATGGATGGCATCACTGACTCAATGGATGTCAGTCTGAGTGAATTCCGGGAGTTGGTGATGGACAGGGAGGCCTGGCGTTCTGCGATTCATGGGGTTGCAAAGAGTCGGACACGACTGAATGACTGAACTGAACTGAACTGAACTGAATCTCTTCCTTTGATTCCTAAACCCTAGGGGTGATCCTCGTATCCTGTGGTTGCTAGTCTGATGCATTAGTGGGATTTTTTTCCCAACAATTCCTATACTTATTTAACACTTTTTTAAAAATTTTATTGGAGTAGAGTTGATTTACAATGTTGAGTTAGTTTCTGTTGTACAGCAAGGTGAATCAGTTACACATATACATATATGCACTCCTTTTTGGATTCTATTTCCATATATGGCAACTAAGAAATGGCAACTCACTCCAGTGTTCTTGCTTGGAAAATGCCATGGACCGAGGAGCCTGGCAGGCTATAGTCCACGGGGTCACAAAGGGTCAGACATGACTGAGCACGCGCGCACACGCACCAGACACTACAGAGTATTAAGCAGAGTTCCCTGTGTTTTGTAATAGGTTACTATTAGCTATATATTTAATACACAGTAGAGTGTATATGTCAGTCCCAATCTCCAAACTTTTCCCTCCTCCCACTTCATTCTTGGTAAGCAAAACTTTGTTTTCTGAATTAATGACTCTATTTCTGTTTTGTAAATAGGTTCATTCACAACATATTTTTAGATTCCACATAAAAGGATATCATATATTTATCTGCCTCTGACTTCACTCAGTATGACAAACTTTAGGTCCATCCATGTCACAGAAAATGGCATTATTTCATTATTTATTATGATTTGTTAGCATTATATATACATATATATAATATAAATATACATATATATACATATATATGTATCTACATATGTATACATTAGAGAAGGAAATGGAAGCCCACTCCAGTGTTCTTCCCTGGAGAATCCCAGGGACGGGGGAGCCTGGTAGGAGGCTGTCTATGGGGTTGCACAGAGTCAAACGTGACTGAAGCAACTTAGCAGCAGCATGTATAATACATATATACATATATTTACATATACGTGCGGTAGTTTGAGCATTCTTTGGCATTGCCTTTCTTTGGGATTAGAATGAAAACCGACCTTTTCCAGTCCTGTGGCCACTGCTGAGTTTTCCATATTTGTTGGCATATTGAGTGCAACACTTTCATAGCATCATCTTTCAGGATTTGAAATACATCAACTGGAATTCCATCAATTCCACTAGCTTTGTTCACAGTGATGCTTCCTAAGGCCCACTTGACTTCACATTCCAGGATATCTGGCTCTAGGTGAGTGATTACACCATCATGATTATCTGAGTCATGAAGATCATTTTTGTACAGTTCTGTGTATTCTTGCCACCTCTTCTTAATATCTTCTGCTTCTATTAGGTCCACACCATTTCTATCCTTTATTGAGCCCATCTTTGCATGAAATATTTCCTTGGTATCTAATTTTCTTGAAGAGATCTCTAGTCTTTCCCATTCTATTGTTTTCCTCTATCTCTTTGCATTGATCACTGAGCAAGGCTTTCTTTTCTTTCTTTGCTCTTCTCTGGAACTCTGCATTCAAATGGGTATATCTTTCCTTTTCTCCTTTGATTTTCACTTCCCATCTTTTCACAGCTATTTGTAAGGCCTCCTCAGACAGCCATTTTGCTTTTTTGCATTTCTTTTACATGGGATTGTCTTGATCCCTGTCTCCTGTACAATGTCACGAACCTCCAACCATAGTTCGTTGGGCACTCTATCAGATCTAGTCCCTTAAATCTATTTCTCACTTCCACTGTATAGTCATAAGGGATTTGATTTAGGTTATACTTGAATGGTCTAGTGGTTTTCTTCACGTTCTTCAATTTAAGTCTGAATTTGACAATAAGGAGTTTATGATCCAAGCCACAGTCAGTTCCCTGTCTTGTTTTTGCTGACTGCATAGAGCTTCTCCATCTTTGGCTGCAAAGAATATAATCAATCTGATTTCAGTGTCAACCATCTGGTGATGTCATGTGTAGAGTCTTCTCTTGTTTTGTTGGAAGAGGGTGCTTGCTATGACCAGTGCATTCTCTTGGCAGAACTCTATCAGCCTTTGCCCTGCTTCATTCTGTACTCTAAGGCCAAATTTGCCTTTTACCTCAGGTGTGTCTTGACTTCCTACTTTTGCATTCCAGTTCCCTGTAATGAAAAGGACATCTTTTTTGGATGTTAGTTCTAGAAGGTCTTGTAGGTCTTCATAGAGCTGTTTAACTTCAGCTTCTTCAGTCTTACTGGTCAGGGCATAGACTTGAATTACCATGATATTGAGTGGTTTTCCCTGAAAATGAACAGAGATCATTCTGTCATTTTTGAGATTGCATCCAACTACTGCATTTTGGACTCTTTTGTTGACCATAATGGCTACTTCATTTCTTCTAAGGGATTCCTGCACGCAGTAGTAGATATAATGGTCATCTGAGTTAAACTCACCCATCCCAGTCCTTTTAGTTCACTGATTCCTAGAATGTTGACATTCACTCTTACCATCTCCTGTTTGACCGCTTCCAGTTTGCCTGATTCATGGACCTAGCATTCCAGGTTCCTATGCAATATTGATCTTTACAGCACTGAATCTTGCTTCTATCACCAGTCCCATTCACAACTGGGTGTTGTTTTTGCTTTGGCTCCATCCCTTCATTCTTTCTGGAGTTATTTCTCCACTGATCTTCAGTAGCATATTGGGTACCTACTGACCTGGGGAGTTCCTCTTTCAGTATCCTGTCTTTTTGCCTTTTCATACTGTTCATGGGGTTCTCAAGGTAAGAAAACTGAAGTGGTTTGCCATTCCCTTCTCCAGTGGACGACTTCTGTCAGACCTCTCCACCATGACCCATCCATCTTGCATGGCCCCACAAGGCATGCCTTAATTTCATTGAGTTTGACAAGGCTGTGGTCCATGTGACCAAATTGGCTAGCTGTCCATGGCTGTAGTTTCAATCTGTCTGCCCCCTGACCCCCTCTCTCAGTGCCTACTGTCTCACCTGGGTTTCTCTTACCTTGGATTTCTTTATCCATTCTTCTGTCAAAGGATGTTTCAGTTGTTTCTATGTCCTGGCCATTGTATATAGTACTGCTATAAACATTGGAGGTCATGTATCTTTCCATATCTTTCATACCTTTTCATATGGTTTTGTCCAATATATATAAATATCCTGTTAAAATTACTGGTGCAATTACTCAGTCCGAACAGGACCCTGACTGATAAATCCCCATCAGAAGTCCCACGTCACCTGGGACCCATTTACAATAGGCTAATGACAGCTAGAATACAGACGTGTATTTATCTACCCATTGGCACACATGTGTCATCAATTCATCGCACCTTGCAATGTTCAGAAGAGATTAGAGATTTCAACTGTAATTCTTTGGATTAGAGAAATAAGATATATAGAAAATGCCTGGTACTCCATATTTTTAACAGGTTTATTGAAGTATAACTGATATACAAAAACCTACACATGTTTAGTGTATACAATTAATGGCACACTTTGTGCTTAGTCACTCAGTCATGTCCAACTCTTTGTGATCCCATGGACTGTAGCCCACCAGACTCCTTTATCCATGGGGATTCTCCAAGCAAGAATACTGGATTGGGTTGCCATGCCCTACTTCAGGGGATCTTTCCAACCCAGGAATCAAACCCAGGTAGATTCTTTACTGTCTTAGCCACCTTGGAAGCCCCCCAAAAGGCTGAGCACCGAAGAACTGATGCTTTTGAACTGTGGGGCTAGAGAAGACTCTTGAGCATCCCTTGTACAGCAAGGAGATTAAACCAGTCAATCCTAAAGGAAATCAACCTTGAATATTCATTGGAAGGACTGAACCTGAAGCTGAAGTTCCATCCAATGCTTTGGCCGCCTGGTGTGAAAAGCAGACTCATTGGAAAAGATCCTGATGCTGGGAAAGATTGAAGGCAAGAGAAGGGGGTGACAGAGCATGAGATGGTTGGATGGTATCACTGCCTCAATGGACATGAATTTGAGCAAGCTCCAGGAGATTGTGAAGGACATGCTGCTGTTTATGGGATCGCAAAACGCTGGACACAACTGAGCAACAGAACAAGCAACAATAACTCTTGAAATACTGTAAGCATACTAACTGTATGATTTGGGATCTCCGAGAGTAAAACTCATATTCTGTATGCGTTCTGAATCCCCAGCATGACTGTTTTAGTCCACTCAGGCTCCATAACATAACCCCACAGTCTGGGCAGCTTAAACAACCGATATTTATTTTCTCTCATTTTATTTCTTGGACCTGAAAGTCCAAGATCAAGGTATGGCAGGACTAGTTTCAGATGATATCTGTCTTCTCAGCTGGTAGATAGCATCTTCTCACTGGGTCTCATACAACTTTTTCCCTATGCACACATGGGAAGAGAGATCTCTGGTTTCTCTTTCTCTTCATATAAGGACACCAGTTCTGTTGGATCAGAGCCTCACTTCTATGACCTCATCAGTTCAGTTCAGCTGCTCAGTCATGTCCAACTCTTTTTGACCCTGTAGTCTGTAGCATGCCAGGCTCCTCTTTCCACAGGATTCTCTAGGCAAAAATACTGGAAAGGGTTGCCACGCCCTCTTCCAGGGGATCTTCCAGACCCAGAGACCAAACCTGTGTCTCTTAGTTTCCTGCATTGGCAGGCAAGTTCTTTACCACTAGCACCACCTGGGAAGCCCTCATTTAACCTTAATTACTCCCTTTATAGACATCATTACCATATACAATTACATTGGCAGTTAAGGCTTCAATATGTGAATTTCGAGGAGACAATTCCGTTCATGACATTGATTATAAATGAATTGAGGACTGTAAGTGTTATTTAAATCTGTGGGGTTCTATCTTTAAATTAATAGATATGGAATGATTTGGCAAATCCTTATTTTCAAAACCCAGTTTATTTTCTACTAATTTCAGTGTCTTAGATCTTACACCTTCTTCCCCATTCCATACCAAATAGTTTTCTTCTTCAGAGATTAGTTTGAGATCCATGTCTCTAACACAGAAGTTAACATCACTTTTCTAGAAGAGTGACAATTTTCCAAAGATAAACCATGAAGTATTTTCCATATCTGTTCAGCAGGTCAAAAGTAAAATTTAATGGCTTCATATAACTTACAGTCCTCATGTTGTGTGTTCAAAATAAGTAGCATGGGCTTGCCTAGCCTGCTCTGAATACCTGTCTTGAACAGTTTCTGAAATTACAGGAAAGCACCTCTATCTATTGTGGTAAATGCATTATTAAGATTACAGCTGTACTTCAGGTGCCATTATGTGGTATTTGTCAATGTGAGGTGTCTCATTAATTAATTCTTTCTGAGCTTTCAAATAGGTACCAAAGGATACAACCAGCAGGAAGAAGGAAAATGACTTACACCACCTCTGCTGGTTTCATGTAGCTTAAAATGAAAATGTAAACACACTGAAAGCATTTGCACTTCTAAATTGAGGGTAAATCTTGGGGTATATATATTTTGGAACTGAAAAGTGTGATGAAATCCCATTTCTGGAAAAGCAGGAGAAAGAATAATGGCTTAATTTTATTAATCGTGGTTTTCTTAAAAGAGTGGTTTCCTTTTATGTTATTTCCAAGTTGCTATGACAGTTCAAGAAAGTTGCATAACCTCATGACAGAACAATTTGTTAAGATGAAGGCAAAATATAAAGGTAGTGGGCACACTGGAATCCCAGTCCCAGGGCATTACCATAAAGGAGACGGGATTTGCCCCTTAAAGATATAACTGCCCACTGTGTTACCAACAGGAAGTTCAGACAAATATAATTGCCACCAATTCCCCAGCTATTGTGTTGGCAGTGACAACTGCAAGCCAATGATCAGGTTACAAAATTATGACTCACTTAAATAACTTTAGGTAAAATTCTTTAAAATGTATGCATGAAGTATTAACGCAGGTAAGAGGGAAGCAACAAAAAATTTACATTCCCTCCTTTAGTTGGCTCAGCTTCCCTGACCTCTTTCAGCATATCCAGAGGTCCATGCCTTGAATGAGGTGGTTAACAGCTCTTAATCATTCTGGTCTCAATTGAGTTATCATTTTCTCTGAAAAAAAATTGTTCCAGCAAGTATAGTCTAGGAGGAAAATGGAGACTTATAGTCCCCATTCCAATCTTTTTAAAAATTTTTATTCGAGTATAGTTGCTTTCAATCCTGTGTCAGTTTCTCTCTCTCTCTGTGTGTGTGTGTGTGTGTGTGTGTGTGTGTGTGTGCGCTAAGTTGCTCAATTGTATCTGACTCTTTGCAGCCCCATGGAATGTAGCCTGCCAGGCCCCTCTGTCCACAAGATTTTCCAGGCAAGAAAACTGGAGTGGATTGCCATTTTGCCCTCCAGGAGATCTTCCCAACTCAGGGATCAAACCCGAGTCTCCTACGTTGACAGGTGGATTTTTACCACTGGGTCACCTGGGAATCCCCATGTTAGTTTCTGCTGTACAGCAAAGTAAATCAGTTATATATATATATATACATATATCCACTCTTTTTTGGATTCCCTTCGCATTTCAGTCACCACAGAGTGATCAGTAGAGTTGCTTGTGTTGTTCAATAGGTTCTCATTAATTGTCTGTTTTACACATAGTAGTGCATATCTGTCAGTCCCAATCTTTCAGTACATCCCACTCCACCCCCTTTTCCCCCCTTGGTGTTCATATGCTTATTCTGTATGCCTATATCTCTTTTTGCTTCTTTGCAAATAGGTTTATCTGCACTATTTTTCTAGATTTCTCATATATGAATGTGAATTACCTGGAGGCAGAATTTTTCTGTAGATGGAAAACAAAGACAGGCGCAGACTCCATCAGCTGAAGGCATAGAAAGAAGTTCAGCATGGTGTGAGAGCAAGAAGCAAGGGGGAGAGTAGAATAAGTAGAGAGAATCTCATGGAACAAACCACATGATCCCTTGAAGACAATGATAAAGATATTGGGGTTTCTTCCTGGGATAATAGGAAGCCCTATTATATTTATATGTATAAATTGTATTTTTTACTGGCTAAGGATTATGTTAAGAATAGGGAAAGGAGACCCCTCAAAAAACTAGTGTAAGGATTCAAGCAAGATGGGACTAAGCCTGAAATAGAATGGTAGGAGCAACACCCATGAGAAGCAGTCAGATTTGGGATATGTTTCAAAGGCAGAACCAATGACATCACTGATAAATTGATAAAGGGATATAAGGAAAAGTAAGAGTTGAAATGACTCCAAGGTTTGGGGTTTGGGCAACTAGATGGACAAAGATCCCATTTACTGAGATGAGGAACCCAGGAGATGAGGAGCCCAGGTTTGGAGAGGGAAGAGGGCATCAGAAGTTCTGTCCTGAAAATGTTAGGTTTGGGAGTCCTATTCATGGAATAGATTAACAGAGATATCAAATGGGCAGGTGAATGTATATGACCAGACTGGGGAAATCCGTGGATGAATGAGGAGAATTCAGAGGGAGTAAAAAGTCACTGATTTGAGGTTACTTAGACTAAGGTCCACAAGTTCTGGTTTGTGGTCAAATCAAGACACTTGTTTTGGTAAAAACACTTTGCTGGAACACAGGCCCATTCAGACCTTCATGTATTGTCTGTGGACACTTTTGTGCTACAACAGCAGAACTGAGTAGTTGTGACAGAGTCTGTGTGGCCTGTAAAAGCCTAAGATATCCACTACCTGGACATTCACAGGAAAGAAAAGTTGCCAATGTTGCCTGACCTAGGGATGAGCAGAGGTGAAGAGAGGAGATCTGAGGACTGAGCTGTGGGATCTTCTAACATCTAAGTCAGTGAGAGCAGACGGATACAGGAAAAGAGAATCAGAAGGAGCAGTGGTGAGAGAACAGGAAAATGGAAGCTTACTTCTTTCACACTTGTACCTTTCACATCTAAAACAGAGCCTGCCTGGGGAAGATCCTCAATGAATATTAATGGACATTAAACTAATGGGTCAATACGGTCATAGAATTAATTTTTTTTTAATGATTGAAAATGTTTTTCCTTCCAGTCTGCCAATACTTCAATATGATTCTTGGATAACAGATTTTGAAGCTACCACAAAGTTTTCAAAAGGAAACTAATATTTTTCAGCTCATATATGGGTGAGAGAAAAACAGCAGGCTCTAGCATCAACTTTTGATCTTCTGTATTTCCTTCCAGATCCTAAAAATAGGTTCTGTATATTCTTATTGCAGGATCCAAACGAGAGGAGAGATTGCCCAAAATGAAAGGGCTCAGACTAACTCTGCTCTTCACATTCTATCACCAGAGAAGATGGGCATTTCAAAAGCCAATTTGTGTAGTATAATTTATTCCAGCTGCCCAACAGAAATAAGTCATACTCTGAGGCCTTCTCATATTGAAAGATTTAAGCTGGACAAGCATTTCTCACATCTTTCATCTGCATTAAATATCTAAGGGGAAAATCTGTCACCCTGGGAAGTTATGCACTCTGCTTCCCAGGATCAGGCTTATCACCAAATATTCTGTACAGCAGGTGTTCTCTCTCCCTGCCTTCAGTTGACAGTCTTTCTGAAAAGTGAAGCTTTATGAGAATAAGGATAAATAGGAAAGGGAATCCCAGACCAGGGATCCCTTAGATTTTTGTAAGCTATCTCTGTGTAATATCCTAGCAAGTCTTTATATAAGATATAAGGAAATATATTCAATGTCAATAGTAATAATCATCAGGCTGTACTGAGCACTTTCCTTGCTAAATTGTCTCAGGAAATCCTTACAATAGCCTTTGGAAGAAGGGTTATTTTATTTATATACAGAAGATAATTTGGGTTCAGACATACATGATAAAATTCAACTTGCAATGCAATGAGCTAGACTTTTACTTTAAAGTTTTGTATTTGTGCTTCTGTTTTCTTTTTACCTCACCACATGCTTCCACAAAGCTCACCACTGAGCTATAAATGAACTGAAAAGAACCTAGACGGGATTTCTTAGGAAGGAATTAAACAGTTTAAGGACCCACTCAAAACAAAGATCCCATTTCCTTCTGACTTGTTTTAAAAGATAAACTGAGGCACATTAACATTTTCAAGTTTCTTTGAGCATGCATGGATTCAAATAAGGCAACACTAAACCAGAGGTGATTGAAAGCACTCCACCAACAGGAGTTAAGGAAGAAGATTTTACTGAGATTTTACTTTTACTGTAAAGAAAGTGAAGCAAGGACATTATTTCATTGGCTGTAGGTTAAGTGGGTGCCTTATTTGGGAAAACCTGGTTGATTGTGATATGTTGTTTTAACTTTCATTTTCTCAAACTCAAGTACACTGCCTCTGGCTTAGGTTTTACTTTGCTAGTGTAAGCTACCAAGACTTTAGGGCCACCCCCATCTAATGGGCTCCTTGTTTAATTACTTTAACTCTTGCCCGGGTGGTTATGAAGCCATGCCAAGTCATAAGATCCAGTGCCAATAAATTTGATGGTAATTAACTTAAGTAGTTTTGAGACACAGGCAAGCCATCACTAAGTTGAATTGGGTAAGATCAAATAACAGTCTCTGATTTTAAAACCATGCATGGTTACACTGATAAGCTTTTATTTCTACTGAAAGTTATGCCAAGGAAATATTATCAACTAAGAAACTTCAGGGTGCATTTCCGTAATCTTTACTAATTATTTTGTTTACTAAGCAAAACCAAAATTCTTATCCAGAACAAGCACTTTCTAAAAAAGATCTTGCACTCCGCAGCTTCTTTCATATACAGTAGCAGATGTCTCACCTGATAGTACTTGGCAAAATGTTTCATCTTTAATCTGTGGGTTTAAATCCTTCCATGCCATTTTTTAAACATCATTTAACTTCTCTTACTGTTTAATTTATCCTGCAGTGAAGAGGTGAAGCTGTGAGATTCTGCAAATAAAATTCCCTGTGTGTATTTAGTTATTAAAAATAGGAGAAAAAATACTTCCTCATGTTCTTCCAACTTCTAAACTATTCAAAAGTACCTACTTACTCTCTAACCTCAAAAAACATAATTCCGAATGTCTGTCCCTTACCATAAGAGATTTTCTTCACTATGCCTCATGTATTTATCAATTACCAGTCACCAGTGGTTAAAACAAAAGGTGTGATTCTTCCTTTATCTATATTCTGTTAGATTATGTTAAATGCATTATAATTCTACAAGACTATATCAGAAATCTAACATGTGCTTTAGAGAGTAATAAGCTGTTTCAAATCCTAAAGATGATGCTGTTAAAGTGCTCCACTCAATATGCTGGCAAATTTGGAAAACAACAATGGCCACAGGACTGGAAAAGGTCAGTTTTCATCCCAATCCCAAAGAAGGACAATGCCAAAGAATCTTCAAACTACCACACAACTGCGTTCATTTCACATGGTAGTAAGGTCATGCTCAAAATCCTTGAAGTTAGGCGTCAACAGTATGTGAACTGAGAACTTCCAGATGTACAAATTGGATTTAGAAAAGGCAGAGGAACCATAAATCAAATTGCCAACATCTGCTGGAAAATAGAAAAAGCAAGAGAATTCCAGAAAAACAATTACTTCATCCTCATTGACTACACTAAAGTCTTTGACTGTGCATATCACAACAAACTGGAAAATTCTTAAAGAGGTGGTAATATCAGACCACCTTACCTGCCTCCTGTGAAACCTGTATGCAGGTCAAGAAGTAACAGTTAGAACGAGATATGAAACAACTAACTGTTTCAAGATTGGGAAAGGAGTAGAACATCAACACTGTATATTGTCACCTGATTATTTAACTTATAAGCAGAGTATATCATGCAAAATGCCCAGCTGGATGAAGCACAAGCTGGAATCAAGATTGCCGGGAAAAATATCAATAACCTCAGATATGCAGATGACATCACCATTACGGCAGAAAATGAAGAGGAACTAAAGAGCCTCTTGATGAAAGTAAAAGAGGGGAGTGAAAAACTGGCTTAAAATTCATCATTCAGAAAACTAAGATCATTGCATCCAGTCCCATCCCTTCATGGCAAAAAGATGGGGAAGCAATGGAAACAGTGACAGACTTTATTTTCTTGGGCTCCAGCAACACTGTGGATGGTGAATGCTGCCATTAAATTGAAAGACTCGCTCCTTAGAAGAAAAGCATGACAAACCTGGACAGTGTATTAATAAGCAGAGACATTACCTTGGTGAAAATGGTCCAGCTAGTCAAAGCTACAGTTTTTCCAGTAGTCACGTATAGATATGAGAGTTGGACCATAAAGAAGGCTCAGTGCCGAAGAATTGATGCTTTTGAACCATGGTGTTGGAGAAGACTCTTGAGAGTCCCTTGGACAGCAAAGAGATCAAACCAGTCAATCCTAAAGAAAATCAGTCCTGAATATTCATTGGAAAGACTGGTGCTGAAGCTGAAGCTCCAATACATTGGCCCCCTGATGCAAAGAACTAACTCACTTGAAAAGACCCTGATGCTGGGGAAGATTAAAGGCAGGAGAAGGTGAGGAAAGAGGACGAGATGGTTGGATGGCATCACTGACTCTGAACATGAGTCTGAGCAAGCTCCAGGAGTTGGTGATGAACAGGGAAGCCAGTTGGACACAACTGAGCTACTGTACTGAAATGATATAAATATATTACATATGCAAAACATGCATATATATATATAAATCATGGTCTATAGCAATATATTGGGCTTCCCTGGTGGCTCAAATGGTAAAAGCAGCTGCCTCCAATGCAGGAGACATGGGTTTGATCCCTGGGTAAGGAAGATACCCTGGAAAAGGCAATGGCACCCCACTCCAGTACTCTTGCCTAGAAAATTCTATGGATGGAGGAGCTTTGTAGGCTACAGTCCATGGGGTTGCAAAGAGTCAGACATGACTGAGTGACTTCACTTTCACTTTTCACTTTCATGGCAATATACTGGGATTCCTAGTTGGAGCCTGGTAAAAAATCCGCCTGCCAGTGCAGAAGAAATAAGAGAAGCAGATTCAATGCCTGGGTCAGTAAGATGCTCTGGAGGTGGGCATGGCAACGCCCTCCAGTGTTCTTGCTTGGAGCATCTCAAGGACAGAGGAGCCTGGTCCATGAGGCCACAAACAGTTGGACATAACTGAGCGATGGAGGACTTATTTGTTGATTGGAGATCATTTTCAGAGGAAAGCTGTGTTTTACATTAAGATGAAGGAAATCACACATCAACTGTGTGGTTTTTTGATTCAGTCAAACCAGAGCTCACTCTCTCTTCCATTTCACTACTCATGCTGAGCCCAGCAGTAAAAGTTCACACAACAAATGTGATTGTATTGTATGGTTCTAGGTACTATGATCAGTTCAGTTCAGTTGCTCAGTCATGTCTGACTCTTTGCAACCCCATGGACTGCAGCATGCCAGGCCTCCCTGTCCATCACCATCTCCAGGAATTTACTCAAGCTCAAGTCCATTGAGTTGGTGATGCTATCAAACCATCTCATCCTCTGTCATCCCCTTCTCCTTCAACACCACAGTTCAAAAATATCCCATGTCCAAGGGCAGAGAATCTGTAGCAAGATGGTGGGTGCTGAAGCAGTGGCTGTGCTACACTGGAGCAACTGTAAGGAGATACCCCATGTCCAAGGGCAAAGGAGAAGCCCCAGCAAGATGGTAGGAGGGGCAAAATCGCATTTATTTATTTATTTATTTATTTTAATCACATTTAGAATCAAACCCCATACCTGCCAGAGATGCTCAGAGGGCTCAAACAAAGCTTGTGCACACCAGGAGCCAGAGACCCCACAGAGACTAAGACAGAACTGCGTGTGGTTGTCTCCTGAGGAGGGACAGGTCAGCAGGGGACTGCTGCAGGGGCAGGGGCTCTGTCTTGGGTGGCCCTACATGGCAGGTCTAACTCAATGAAATTGTGAGCCATGCCATGTAGGGCCACCCAAGATGGACAGCTTATGGTGGAGAGTTCTGACAAAATGTGGTCCCCTGGAGATGGGAATGGCAAACCACTTCAGTGTTCTTGCCTTGAGAACCCCATGAACAGTATGAGAAGCTACTGTAATAGAGACAAACAAAGCCCTTAGCCCTGTATAGCTTACATCCCTGTATAAACAGACAGTCCATGAAAGTAGCAGACAAATAGCTAAATAATATTTATCTCTCAGGGAAACTCTGGTATATTAGTTTCTTGGGGTTTCCACAGTAAAGCAGCAAAACTGGGTGGCTTTGTGCTAGGCCATTCAGTTGTGTCTGAATCTTCGTGACCTTCTGTCCATGAGATTTCCCAGGCAGGAATACTGGAATGGACTGCCATATTCTCCTGCAGGGGATCTTCCTGACCTGGGAATTGAACCAGCATCCTCTGCAACTACTGCATTGGCAGGCAGATTATTTTACCACTAAGCCACCTGGGAAGCCCTAGGTGGCTTTAACAACAAATATTTATTGTCCCCTGGTTCTGAAGACTAAAAATCTGAAATCAAGTGTTAACTGAAAAAAAAAAAAAAA
>SJYV01054044.1:0-20145 GCA_006410875.1 Neotragus pygmaeus | reverse complement strand
TTTTTGATTCAGTCAAACCAGAGCTCACTCTCTCTTCCATTTCACTACTCATGCTGAGCCCAGCAGTAAAAGTTCACACAACAAATGTGATTGTATTGTATGGTTCTAGGTACTATGATCAGTTCAGTTCAGTTGCTCAGTCATGTCTGACTCTTTGCAACCCCATGGACTGCAGCATGCCAGGCCTCCCTGTCCATCACCATCTCCAGGAATTTACTCAAGCTCAAGTCCATTGAGTTGGTGATGCTATCAAACCATCTCATCCTCTGTCATCCCCTTCTCCTTCAACACCACAGTTCAAAAATATCCCATGTCCAAGGGCAGAGAATCTGTAGCAAGATGGTGGGTGCTGAAGCAGTGGCTGTGCTACACTGGAGCAACTGTAAGGAGATACCCCATGTCCAAGGGCAAAGGAGAAGCCCCAGCAAGATGGTAGGAGGGGCAAAATCGCATTTATTTATTTATTTATTTATTTTAATCGCATTTAGAATCAAACCCCATACCTGCCAGAGATGCTCAGAGGGCTCAAACAAAGCTTGTGCACACCAGGAGCCAGAGACCCCACAGAGACTAAGACAGAACTGCGTGTGGTTGTCTCCTGAGGAGGGACAGGTCAGCAGGGGACTGCTGCAGGGGCAGGGGCTCCATCTTGGGTGGCCCTACATGGCAGGTCTAACTCAATGAAATTGTGAGCCATGCCATGTAGGGCCACCCAAGATGGACAGCTTATGGTGGAGAGTTCTGACAAAATGTGGTCCCCTGGAGATGGGAATGGCAAACCACTTCAGTGTTCTTGCCTTGAGAACCCCATGAACAGTATGAGAAGCTACTGTAATAGAGACAAACAAAGCCCTTAGCCCTGTATAGCTTACATCCCTGTATAAACAGACAGTCCATGAAAGTAGCAGACAAATAGCTAAATAATATTTATCTCTCAGGGAAACTCTGGTATATTAGTTTCTTGGGGTTTCCACAGTAAAGCAGCAAAACTGGGTGGCTTTGTGCTAGGCCATTCAGTTGTGTCTGAATCTTCGTGACCTTCTGTCCATGAGATTTCCCAGGCAGGAATACTGGAATGGACTGCCATATTCTCCTGCAGGGGATCTTCCTGACCTGGGAATTGAACCAGCATCCTCTGCAACTACTGCATTGGCAGGCAGATTATTTTACCACTAAGCCACCTGGGAAGCCCTAGGTGGCTTTAACAACAAATATTTATTGTCCCCTGGTTCTGAAGACTAAAAATCTGAAATCAAGTGTTAACTGAAAAAAAAAAAAAAAACCCACAACCTAAAAGTTGAGAATTATGTTTTATTCAGTGAACTTACTGAGGACTGTATCACAGATAGCTCTGAGGTACTATTTCAAAGAGGTAAGGGGGATGCCAGAATACATAGGTTTTTGCTAGGAAAAAACATATATATAGTTGAACATCAAAAGATTTCTACTTATCACCAAAAAAAAAAAAAATCAGATATCTCAAGCTAATGTTTTTAGTGCTTTTCTATGTGCAGGAAGATGCAACCTTTTGGGCTCATTGAAGTTATTCCTTAAATATGCAGCTTAACTATCTAGAGCCAGTATCCTGTTTTTCTCCATCCTGAGTCACCTCCTGGTGCATCACTGGGGCAACTCCAGGGGAGGGGGACTTCATGGCTGCAGTATCCTTGGTTTACTGAAATGGTGTTTAACATACTTTATCCACACAAGGTTTTAACAGGGCCGGTTCCTTCTGAGTGCTGTGAAAGAGTATCTATCCCATGTCCCCACTTTAGTTTCTGTTAACCTCAAGTATCCCTTGGCTTGTGGATGTCCACATCCCTGTGTCTTTCTTTTATATTTCCTCCACACCTGTGTCTCTGTGTCCAAATTTCTCCTTTCTATAAAGACATCAGCTGGATTAGAGCCCACTCCAGTGATGTCACCTTTACTTGATCATCTGCAAAGATCCTATTTCCAAATAAGGTCCACTTGAAGTACTAGCGGTTAAAACTTCAGTATCTGTGTGAGAAGTGATTGGGGGAGGGGACATAATTCAAGCAATAGCGGGTAGAAGAGAAGGCCCTGAAACTAACTAACTGGTGCTCAGTTGCTCAGACTTGTCTGATTCTCTGTGAACCCGTGAACTACAGCCCGCAGGGCTCCTCAGTCCATAGAATTTCCCAGGAAAGAATACTAGAGTGGATTGCCACTTCCTACTGTGCAACTAACTGGAAGCACAGAGAATGTATCTTTGGGATGTCTGCTGCCAGCCCTCCCTGGCGTTTCACCAGCTCCAGCTCTTTTACCAAGATTCTTCTTTCACTTACTTACTCACACTCCCCCTGGCATTAGGTTCCCCCAAGTTTCTAGAATCTCTTCTTCAAATCACTGTAGTTTTCACCTTCTCTGATTTCACCATTACCCCGGATCTGTATTACAACTTTTAACCTGATCATCTTCCCCTGTAGGCAAGTCTTTTGCACCAAGTTCATTAGGATCGCAAATTGACTTAGGTTTGGCTTAGATTATGCTTGGCTTAAATTATGTTTTCTTTAAACATTTGCAAGCAACTTTTGCTCATATCTGAAAGTGAGGGAGCAATAGAACAACAATGCACATATTTATGTAGTGCTTTATAAGGAGCTTCCCTACAGAAATTTATCTTTTTGTCTCTCAACAAATCTATGAGATGTAAATTATGTTCTCCCTCAAGGCAGACAGTTAACCTGAAAGATCACAAATTTCTGAATGGATTCAAAAGCAAGTTGGGATCATTTTGCTGCTAAAACATGGCTTCAGATCATCTCTCACTTGAAATTATTTGGAATTGGAAATGGTGATCATGATGGGGGTGAAAAAACAGTAGAGTGTTACCTACCCTACTATTTACCAGATAAAATTTTCACCAAAATTATTTCTTCCTGGTGCATCACACTCCCTTTAGGTGAACTGAAAAATCATCCCTTCAGGATTTAACCTCCCTCATGACTGTAGAATTGATAAATCTTCCTTCCTTATGAGAGACATGTCATAATCAATATTTTCCTGCATTGAACAGCCCTATGTTTTATCGAAAAAATATTTAGTTTCTAACCTAATTCCACTTAATTCCCTTTCATTCTCCTATTCAGATTTTTTAAAAGACATACCAAGTGGAGTTTTCAGAAAGCAAATTATCATTCTCACATCACATGGGAGTGCAGTTTTAATGTGTTTCAAAGAGAGTTTGATGCTGCCAATATCACTCAAAGGATAACCAGCCAGTAGGTGGTTATTAATTGAGAAGAATATTATCTGAGTGCTCCAAAAAAGGAAGAAAAGGCTCACTTCTCATTAAAGTTCTGTCCTCTGTTTTCTCCATGGCCTTTGCTGGAACATGCTAGGTGGCAGGGCAGTGCACAAGCTCCAGGGAAACAGAAGGGAATACTTACCTGGAATAGGTCAAAAACTACATCCCCTTATAATGAAATCGCAGAAAGGAGCATTTAATTCCAATGCTGGAAAGTTTGAAAAGGTTAATAGCAGGGAAAATCCATGCCCAGCATAAAGTCAAGTTCACACCTAGAGAGTGCATGTGCCTATGTTAACTGAGAAGAAAGCTCTGTCTGCCAACCTACAGTGTGAAAGTAAGGAAACAAATCTCTGGCATGATTCATGCTTCTTCGTTTTCTTGACTGCTGCCCAAGTTGAATATATTCTTGGCTTAGTTGGCTTCTCGGCACTTGTTTTGAAAAAAATGCATGACTTCTGCTCGAAAAATTAATTGGTTTCTCCATCTTTTTATATTCTGTCATGTCATGTTAATAAAGAAGACAATAACTTCTGCCCAAGGGCTTATTAGAAAGTTTTACAAACAAAAATCTACTTGTCATAAAAAAAACATAGCTGCACTGGAAACTGTTTAAAAACAGCTTCTAGGTTTCCCTTGAAATGATACTTAATAAATGATCAGAAATATGAACTTGTCAACTCTTTAAGAAGGAAAGCTGATCATAATCCAAGTGACTTACAAAGATCTCCTCAAATAATGTACAAATCACCATGATATTTAAAACCTAGCTTTTTCAAAAAGTGATAGTGACATCCAGTTAAACTCTGGTCTTTTGAGAGCTAAGCAATTAAGAGAGAGTTTTGAAGAGAATTTCCTCAATAACATTAAGCAGAAACTGTCTTACATCTCTGTAGCACTTTACAGATTACAAAGGATTTGTATGACATCCTCTGACTCCTCCTCCCTACCCAACCCAAAAGGTAGAGATCAGAGGTATTTCTCCTCATTTTATAGAGTAGGAAATTGAAGCTGAGTAAGTCAGTACAACTTGCTTCAGTTTCAGTTAGTAATTGGCACAGATGGAGCTCTGGTTCGTTGTCTGGGCTACATTATAACTCATTGATTAAAAAATATTCTCTTAGCAAAAGGACTATCACAGGCTTCCTACATCATTTATTGTTTCAGAGACCATTAAAGACGGATGATTCCCAAGTTTATGTCTGTGGGCAGATCTATACACTGACTTCCTACTAGATATACACACTTGTATAGGCCACAGGCAGCTCAAATTCAACATATTCGAAGCTAAACCCATCACTAGATGGGCTCCTTCTCACTGCACCACTACTTGGTAAAGATAGATACTGCAAAGAAATTGTTGCAGGAATTTCCCAGCACTAGCCAAATGCAATCCATTCCATGAGCCTCTCTCAACAGTCTCAGCGTTTACAATTTGTAGCATTTATGCAATTATAAATTTTCCTACTATGCCACTGTGTGCTTACACCTATATCCTCCTCAGTATTTTGAAGATATGGCAGATAGAGTCCATGTACCTATTGTTTGGTGTGCGTGCCATGTATGTTTGCTAAAATTGATCTGAAATTAACATAACTCTTAAATTAGAAAGACTTTTTTAATGAAGTTTTTATTTCAGAATAGTTTGTGGTTTAAATAAAAGTACTCGCGTAATACAGAGAGTCCTCACATGCCTCACAGCTTCCCCTATTATCAACACTTTACATCAGTATGGTACATTTATCACCAACACTGTTAAGGCACCAATATTGATTGCACTCAATCCATACTTTATTTTGCACTAAAATAAAGGCACCAACATTGATTGCACTAAATTCATAATTTATTTTGAATTCTTTAGTTTTTACCTAATCTCATTTTTCTGTTCTGGGATNCACTGTTAAGGCACCAATATTGATTGCACTCAATCCATACTTTATTTTGCACTAAAATAAAGGCACCAACATTGATTGCACTAAATTCATAATTTATTTTGAATTCTTTAGTTTTTACCTAATCTCATTTTTCTGTTCTGGGATCCCATTCACAATTCCACGTTACATTCTTTTGCCATGTTTTCTTAGGCTCTTCTTGACTGTGAGACTTTCTCAGATTTTCCTTGCTCTTGATGACCTTGACAGTTTTTAGGAAATATTGTCAGATTTTTCCACCCCAAAGTTATTCCCTTCCTCCCCCTTCCATTCTATATTCTTTGGAAAGATGTCCCTATGAATATCCCACACATAAGAGGGGGAGCTACGGTCTACTTCCCTGAGGGCAGAATATCTGTATGAATTAATTGGAATTCTGAACAGATCTGTCTCTTCTTTCCCATTGATTTATTAATTCAATTACTTATTTATGTCAGTATAAACTCATAGATATTTATTTAACACTTTGGATTATAGTTCAATACTTGCTTATTTATTTTCTGGCTTGAATTGTTCCAGCTTTGGCCGCTGGGAGTTCTTTCAGTTGGAAGAAGTCTTTGTTCATAAAAATAAAAATATCATTTATGGATGCAAGCTGGTTTTTACCATTTGAGAAAATAAGTTATGTAGTTTAGATGCTTAAGATCTGATTTTAATAAACAAAAATATTTGGATTTCTATTCTTTTTTTCATACTTTCCTCCTCCTTTTCTTATTTTAACAGTTGTAAAAATATATAATTCCTACTCATCTTCATATTATACCTAACTAATCCCCACATCCAGCAGGGCATGATAATGAAGGACTTTTATCTCTCTTTCACAGATGAGAAACTAAGACGCAGAACAGCTAAATGGCATGCCTTTAAGTCCTTGCATGCCATACTAGGAAAATCAAATCTGTAAGGCATCACGCCCAAACATCTTGCAGAGAGCTGGGTCACCTTTGCCCCCCTGCCTTCTCCAATTATGGTGGACTTTGCAATCAATGAGGTGGTGATCGTGCCCTTTGCAAAGGCTCAAGCTCTCCAGCAAAAGGTCAGCCAATGTTCTGCAGCTCCTCTGGCCATGTTTTGCCTTCTTCTGCATGTAAAGCCCAGCAGAGCAGGGAAATTTCTGCCACTTTTCAGGACCACCTGGAGTTCTCAATTTCCAGCTTCCCCAAAAAGCTTCACAAACAAGCTCCTTGTTTTTGCCTTGATCCCACGAGACCTTTAATTCAACATCCAGTTGCCTGGTAGGCTTAGCTTTCTTTTCAAAACAAATAGCACTCATTTCTGTTCTGAAAAGCTAAGTTCTACTAAGCCACTGTCCAACACTGACAGGAGAGGAGATTGTGCACTCTCAGTGCTAGATAACACAGGGGTTGAAAAGAAGGCTGAAGAAGAAAAAAATGCACAAAGTGGGTAAAACAAAGTGCCTCTGGTTCTATTTGGCGTTTTGCCTGTAATTAGCTTTGTGACTCCCCCGCCCCACCCGCTTCATTCCCTCTGGACCTCATTCTCTCCATCTATAAAATGAAAAGGTTATGGCCCTGAACCCTGTGTAGCCTTGCAAATTTAAGCCTTTACAAGAACGGTTTCATTTTATCCATGCGTCATTGAAATAATAGTTTAACTAACTTGCCCTTTTCATTTGTGGCTACTTTGATATTTCGCATTCTATTCCATATCTTTTTTTTTTCTTAATGTAAGTGATCTGGAATCTAGTAATACTTTCGTCCTAGCCCATGAACAGATTATGAACTGCAGTCCCTTTTTTTTTAACTGGAGGAAAATTTATTTACCATGTTGTGTTGATTTCTACTGTACAACAACATGAATCAGTTACAATTTTATATATCCCCTCCCTCGGGAGCATCATTCTCTTCCTCCCATCCCACCCATCTGGGTTATCACAGAACTCTGGGCTGGGCTCCTTTTGTTATATAGAAGGCAACGGCAACCCACTCCAGTACTCTTGCCTGGAAAATCCCATGGACGGAAGAACCTGGGTGGCTGCAGTCCATGGGTCGCACAGAGTCGGACNCATCCCACCCCTCTGGGTTATCACAGAACTCTGGGCTGGGCTCCTTTTGTTATATAGAAGGCAACGGCAACCCACTCCAGTACTCTTGCCTGGAAAATCCCATGGACGGAAGAACCTGGGTGGCTGCAGTCCATGGGTCGCACAGAGTCGGACACGACTGAAGTGACTTAGCAACAACTCCCCCCTAGCTATCTATTATATACATGATAGTGTATATTGACATTGTATGTATGTCAATGCTACTTCCTCAATTCTTCCTACCCTCTCCACCCCAGGCTGTGTGCACAAGTCCATTCTCTAAATCTGCATCTCCATTCCTCCCCTGTAAATGGATTCATCAGTACCATTTTTCTAGATCCCACCATCGACTAAAAAAGATGCACAACTTGAGAGTTGCAAGTTAAGTTTTATTTGGAGCAAAATGAGCCCCGGAGGTGGCATCTCAGATAGCTCCAAGAGACTGCTCCAAAGAGGCAGCTGGGGAAGGTCAATATATAAGATTTCAGAGAAGGGGGGAGTTCAATGCAATCAAGCACTTACTTTACAAGAGGTTTTCTACGAGTCAGGAAGATCTGGTGTCATCATGAAGGGATTCCCTGTTTTTCTGGAAAAAGAGATGCAAAGACTGGGATTATAAAATCAGTTTCCAAAAATATCCAACTATCTAAAGACCTGTTCCATCAGATTCCCTGGAGGACAGAGGGCCTCACTCCACCCTGAAATCCCTCAGGGGGTGTTGAAGGTCGGTAGCTGCAGCAGCACAAGATTCAATCTGCACAGAAAGTGGAAGTGAAGTCGCTCAGTCCTGTATGACTCTTTGCGACCTCATAGACTGTAGCCTACCATAGACTGTAGCCTACAGGCTTCGGTGGGTTGCCATTTCCTTCTCCAGGGGATCTTCCCCACCCAGGGATTGAACCCAGTCTCCCACATTGCAGTCAGACGTTTTACCCTCTGAGCCACCAAGGAACCCCAGTGTGCACAGAGGCAGATGGCAAATGCCCTTGTTGTTCAGTCGCTGCCAACGCTCTTGGCAAGTGCCCATTTGTAGTTGACAGGCAAGTATCAATCTGTAGTTGACATTGCATATATACATTAATGTATGATATTTGTTTTTCTGTTTCTGACTTACTTCACTCTGTATAAGAGCGTGAGCTGCAGTTCTAAAGGTCTTGGATCTAGGTGATATCTGAGATGCTGCCCAGGGCTCAAACTTCCAAGTCAGTGTTGGAAGGGATACTTACTGTCAGTCATTTGCCACATCCACAACTTTGTCCACTTGCCCCCAATTTCATCCTGATTCTGTATTAGCTGTGAGACCTGGAGCAAGGTACACAACTTTCTCAGCCTAGGTGTTTTCACCTCTAATGAAGGCTTGTCATTAAGACTATATCAGATAGTGCAACTAGCAATGCCTCAATATTTCATTTCAAAATATGTGGTGTTATTTTTGTTATACAAGACTGCAGGGAAAAATTCTTCTTATCTAGGATGAGGCATTCTCCCTGAGTAGGGACTGAGCAGTGCAGACTTTCCAGAGGACTCTTGGGGAATCAGCTAAATTCTTGAACACATTTAAGCATAGTTCTTTCCCAGTTATGCCCATTGGCAATATTTTGAGGGTGTCGTGGAGTTATATGGATGCTGAGAGCTAGTCAGACTCTTGGATACCCCTCAAGGATATACAGGAAGTTGGCATCAAGTTGCAAAATCAATATCTAACTTTTTTTCATATTTGTATGCCAAAGCCATTAGAGTATTGTAAAGTAAAATAAAGTAAAAATAAATAAATAAATTTTTAAAAATTAAATTCTCATATTTTATCACAGTTTATCATATAATGTGGGCTTCCCGGGTGGCTCAGTGGAAAAGAATCCACCCGCCAATGCAGGAGACATAGGAGATGTGGGTTCAATCCTTGGGTCAGGAAGATCCCCTGGAGGAGGAAATTGCAACCCACTCCAGTATTCTTGCCTGGAAAATCTCATGGACAGAAGAACCTGGTGGGCTACAGTCTACAGGGTCGCAGAGTCAGGCATGACTGAGCCACACACGCATGCACTCACACATCATGTCATGTCTGTCATACCTTATAAAACAGAGAAAATGTGAACAAAAACAAACAACAGAATCACTTTTAAATCTATTTTAACCCTACCTGGAAATCTCTCTCAAGCAATCCTTCACTCTATGCAAGTGTGAATTCTTACAAGTCCCGACCTCCTTATCCACCCATTCCACACCCATCAATCTCCAGATTTCTCAGGCATCCAGAAGCATTTTATAGCACAAGAGCAGGCCAGCCCAAACAAAGCAACCAAGCTAGCACCTCAGGAGTTGTTATCTTTATATAAAGTCCTCTACAAGGAGTAAGGATTCTTTTTTCTCTCTGAAACATAACGGACCTAAGGGCAAATGCAGTAAGAGAAGAAACCCCACCCTCCTCTCTTTTCTTAGAGCAACTACTTTAGGAAAATTATAATTGTAAGTTCTTTATTGCTCTGTGATGACCTAGAGGGGTTAGAGGGATATATATATATATATATATATATATATAGCTGAACCACCTCATTGTACAGAGAAAACCAACACAACATTATAAAACAATTCTATTCCAATAAAAAATTATAAGTTCATTTCTTTGAAATGTTTGTAAATCTTTTTAAAAACCTAAGCCTCTAGCTTTAAGTCTAATGTCTTTCTCAAGGACCTGGAAGCCATCTCTTTGAACTGTGGTAGTCAAAGGAACTTGAGCCTTAAAGCTGCACCTGCCAGGCTAGGGGTACAGGTAGAAGGGGTATGCATAATTGCATGGCTTCTTCCCTCAGTGGGATGGAGATGTTCAGGAAAACGACCAAAGAAAAATCAACAAGTGCAATGATTAACATCCTGTTGTAGAAGCTGAAATAACTTTGAGGAGGTGAGCTGAGTTTTGCATTAAAGGCCATTGCAACTCCTTCGAGAACTTTATCCAGTCCCTTGTTGTTTAATCATTAAGTCACAGCCTGCTCTTTTGCAGCCCCATGGACTGCAGCCCACCAGCCTCCTCTGTCCATGAGATTTTCCAGGCAGGAATACTAGAGCAGATTGCCATTTCCTTCTCCAAGGAATCTTCCCAACCCAGGGACTGAAGCTGCATCTCCTGCATTGGCTGGCAGATTCTTTACCACTGAGCCACCAGGAAAATCCATCCAGTCCTTTAGAAGCACATGAAAAGGAGCCTCCCCTCTGTCTTGCCCCCTTTCCAGTGTCTTTGCTACCTGAGAGGATGGCAGCATATGGTAAGAAATGTTGGTGGCTACGAAGAGCTCATTTCAAAAGTGTGATCTGACACAGAATGACAGTTATGTGGGTCCAGAGGTACAGCTAGGATCCAACAGAGATTCAAAGTCTGGGAAAAGAACAGCCGACAGCAGGTGCCAGGTGCCTGGTGGAACAATGACAAACAGCCATTGACTTCTACCTCTATGAAGTATGCCCTGCTAAGTGTTATCTGACTATCACAAGAAGCCATGAGATGTAACTGCTATTAGTCCCAATTTACACAAAAAAAGAAACTAAAGCTTAGATCCTTGAAGCAACTGATAGAGGTGAAAATTCTAATCCCAGACCTGGGGATTTCAAAGCACAGATGGTAACCTCTGTAGTACAGCTCTAGGATTCAGAGAGACAGGTTCTTTCCTGCTCAGTGTGAACTTGGAGAAGCCTTAAACATCTCTGGTCCCCCAACACGTTCATCTGAAATGAGATTTATTAACAAGAGTCCCAATGTCTCCGAGGATCAAGGCACACAGCAGAGAGGAAAGTGCTTGGAAAGGTCTAAAGCATGTGAATTGTTTATTTGTCCTGACAGTTGAGAGGGCAGGAAATCAGGAGGGAGCCCTGCTCATTGGAAATTTTAGTAATGCACAGAGACAACAATAGAGTGAAGGTTTCCTGGACAGCAACCCCTGGCTTCCAGATCTCCAGGAAACTGAAGATCATATCCAACTGTGGGGCCACATCAGATCCACATCTCCATCAAAAGAAGCTTCCAGAGGATTCTTCAGTGTGCAATACACACAAAAGACCTACAAGTCAAGAAAGATCAAGGTTGTCACCTTGTAACAAAGTCACCAACAGGGGTATTTTACATCTGAGACCTGGCACATGATTCTTCTTCAGAAATACAGGAAGACAAATGTGAGATTCCCAAAGACACCAGTGCAGTATCTCTCAAAGTAGTGAGACAGTCCAATTAGGTCACAGTGGGAGTGAGGTAGAACTTGGACAGATGACCCTCAGCTTAGAATTCTGTGACCCACTGTAGTGTATACAGGCTAAGCAGATGCAGTAAACATCTCTTTATCTTGTAAACCAGTAAGTGGCTTTTCTTGGTGAAACAGAAGTAAAGAATTTTTTTGCCAGTACAGGAGATGCAGATCGGTCCCTGGGTCGGGAAGATCACCTGGAGGAAGAAATGGCAACCCACTCCAATATTCTTGCCTGGGAAATACCATGGACAGAGGAGCCTGGCAGGCTAGAGTTCATGAGGTCACAAAGAGTTGGACATGACTGAGTGACTAAACAACAGCAAGTGAGTGGTTGACATGAAATTGAAGTTTTTTCTCATCCATGAGATGGTCCAGGTGAGGAGGAGGCTCTCCGACATGGGGATCCAGGCTGGAAGGGAAACTCAACATAGTGGTAGGATGGTAAAAGCCTACAGCTAGCTCTCAAATTAAAAAAAAAAAAAGAACTACAACAAAATAGGAACAGCAGTACATCAAGGCTGTATATTGTCACCCTGCTTATTTAACTTCTAAGCAGAGTACATCATAAGAAATGCTGGGCAGGATTAAGCAAACTAGAATCAAGATTGTCAGGAGAAATATCAGTAACCTCAGACATGTAGATGATACCACCCTTATGGCAGAAAGCCAAGAAGAACTAAAGAGCCTCTTGATGAAAGTGACAGAGGAGAGTGAAAAAGTTGGCTTCNGGAAGGAAAGTTATGACCAACCTAGACAGAATATTTAAAAGCAGAGGCATTACTTTGCCAACAAAGGTCCGTCTAGTCAAAGCTATGTAGTCATGTATGGATGTGAGAGTTGGACTATAAAGAAAGCTGATCACTGAAGAAATGATCCTTTTGGAATGTGGTGTTAGAGAAGACTCTTGAGAGTACCTTGGACTGCAAGGAGATCCAACCAGCCCATCCTAAAGGAGATCAGTCCTGGGTGTTCATCGGAAGGACTGTTGCTGAAGCTGAAACTCCAGTACTTTGGCCACCTGATGTGAAGAGCTGACTCATTTGAAAAGACCCTGATGTTGGGAAAGATCGAAGGTGGGGGGAGAAGATGACGACAGAGGATGAGATGGTTGGATGGCATCACTGACTCAATGGACATGAGTTTGAGTAAAATCAGGGAGTTGGTGATGGACAGGGAAGCCCGGTGTGCTGCAGTCCATGGGGTCGCAAAGAGTCAGACACTACTGAGTGACTGAACAGAACTGAAAGACTAGTGATGTTGATTCTATTCATGTGCTTATTGACCACTTGTAGATCTCTCCAATATTTAGTATGTTTCTCATATTTCTAGTGTAACATCTAACAATTCATTGCAAAATTCAGTCATGAAGTTTTACCCGTATGTTTTTCTCTATAAGTAAAAATGTATTTAGGCCTTAAAGTTAGGTCATTGATACATTTAGTGATTTTTGTTCATTCATCCATTCAGTTTTTCCTTGATTCAAGTTAAATTTTTTTTAAAGCATTCTGAAGTAGGAGTGCAAATTCATTCATCTGCCTGGGACTATCCAGTTGCTTCAGCACCATCTGTTGAAGATACTATTGTTTCCCTATTCATGGATTAGGCATGTCAAAAACAATTAGCCATGGAGGTGTGAGTTTATTTCTAGACTCTCAATTCTCTTCAGTCAATCTTAAGTCTATCCAAGGTCAGTAGCAAACTGTTTCAATTATTATAGTTTTTTGTAACTTGTAATCAGGAAATGTGAGTCTCCAAAATTTTCTTTTTTTTCAGGATGATTTCACTTATTTGGAGTCCTCTGAAATTCTGTATAAATTTGAGGATAGAGTTTTGAAAAAAAAAAGTTTGAATTTTGAAAGAAATGAGTTGATTCGGTAAGTCAGTTTGGATGGCACTGGCATTGCAAAGATCTTGTCTTCCAATCCATTAAAATGGAATATTTTTCCATTTATTTAGATCTTTAGCAATATGCCTAGTTTTGTTTTCTGCAGTGTTTCAGTGTACTAGTCTTTTATTTCTTTGGTTAAATTTATTCTTTATCTTCTTTGTCTTTTGGGCCTTCCCAGGTAGCTCAGTGGTAAACAATCTGCTTGCAATGCAGAAGATGTGAGATTGATCTCTGGATCAGAATGATCCCCTGGAGAAGGAAATGGCAACCCACCCCAGTATCCTTGCCTGGGAAATCTCATGGACAGAGGAGTCTGGTGGGCTAAAGTCCATGGGGTTGCAAAAACTCAGACACGACTTAGCACTAAAAAACAATAGTAACTTTATTCTCTTAGAAGTTATTATAAGTGAAATTGCTTAATATACATTTTGGATTATTCATTGCTGATGACTATAAACACATCTGATTAATGTTTGTTGATCTTCTGTCCTGAAAATAATTGAATTCATGCTAGGTTTATATTTGAATATGTATTTACCTTTGCGTGCTATGTTACTCCACTTACCTTTACCAGAGATCTTTATTTCTTTATAAAACTTCAAGTTACCTGTCTCATGTCATTTTATTTCAAATGGAAAAATTCCTTTCAGAGTTTTTGTCTAAGTGGAACGAACTACCTCAGATTTTTCCTGGGAATATTAAAATTTTATGAATGACAGTTTTGCCAGATATAGAACTATTGGTTGACATTTTTTTCTTTCAATACTTTAAATGGATTATCCTATAGTCTCTGGTCTCCATGGTTTCTGATAAGAAATTAACTGTTGATTTTTTTTGTACATTATCTCATTTATCTTCAGCTTCTTTCAAGATTCTCTCTTTCTTATGGCTTTTAACCAATTGATTATAGTTTGTTTAGGTATAGATCTCTAAATTTATACTACTTGGACATTGCTGATCCTATATTTGTAAATTTATGCATTTCAAGATGTGTATAAGAGACAGCCATTTTAAGTGTACAACTCAAAGACATAATTTCAGTCACACTTTTGTTCAATGACCACTACAGTCTATTTCCACAAGTCTTTAACCACCCCAAGCAAGATCTCTGAAACTATTAAGTAACAATTCCTTTCTTCCCCTCCTCCCAGCCTTTGGCAATCTCTAATATACTTTTTGCTTCCATTAATTTGTCTATTCTAGGTATTTTGTATAAGTGAGATCATACAATATTTGTCCTTTGGACTTGNTGGCATCATCAACTCAATGGACATGAGTTTAAGCAACCTCAGGAGACAGTAAAGGGCAGGGAAGCCTGGCATGCAGCAGTCCATGGGGTTGCAAAGTGTTGGACATGACTTAACAACTAAAAACAGCAGTAAATACAAGATGGGTCAGGAAGAACATACTTGGAGTCTGAAAATGTGTTAATATCTTAGTGCTTTTGTCTCCATGGAATTTTTTTCAATGATGAAAGTTGCTGTGGCAACATCACAGGATTCCAAATGATTGCTTCTAATTCACTGAAATAGTCAAACAAGACATGCAGTGAGCAGTGCTTAGACTCAGTGAGAGTTCCAGTCACTGGCTGTGATAAATCTCTTCCCATTACTCCACTAGTCACTTGAAAACATCCCAATAAGAACTTCAAAAGACTGAGTAGATTTTACATGTTCAAAGGAACCAAATTTCCCACAAGAGAAATACAGCTGCCCGTGTTATAAGCGGCTAAACATAATCACAGAAATTATTCTTCATTAAGCTATCTTAAAACTAAATTTCAGTGAAACTCATTCAATTCTGCTTAGTTAACTATCAATATAGAAACAAGTGAGCTGTTCAGATCTTTTGCCTAATTGTTTCTATTACAAAATGAGACATTTTATTAGAAGACTTATTTTAAGCAAAACTAATAGTTTGGCCATATTTCAAGATTTAACAAAGTTAAATGGAGCTCCCAAAGAAATGAGGTGTCATTTTGGTAGCTGATTGAGCTCAATGTAATAATGGTTTGACCTTTACAATGTCTCTAACCATCAGATTGGAAAGGAATAAGAAACCTGGAAAATCTCTAAGTGCCTTCTTATAAGCAGGCACTACTGTGCCACCTGGGCTTCCCAGGTGGCATTAGTGGTAAAGAAATCTCCCGCCAATGCAAGAGACCAAGAGACTAGGGTTCGATCCCTGGGTCAAGAAGGTCCCNAATAAGAAACCTGGAAAATCTCTAAGTGCCTTCTTATAAGCAGGCACTACTGTGCCACCTGGGCTTCCCAGGTGGCATTAGTGGTAAAGAAATCTCCCGCCAATGCAAGAGACCAAGAGACTAGGGTTCGATCCCTGGGTCAAGAAGGTCCCCCAGAAGAAGATATAGCAACCCACTCCAGTATTTCTTGCCTGGAGAATCCCATGGCCAGAGGAGCCTGGCGGACTACAGTCCATGGTGTTGGAAAGAGTCAGATATGACTGAAGTCACTTAGCACATTATGCAGCATACCAAATAAAACAGTAAGTATTGAGATATGCAATGTGACTTGCTTACCTATCAGCCACTGCCCACTCTGTTTCTGTAAACAAAATCCTGATTTTGTCCAATGTTTGGTGACTGTGCACTTGTGGCTGTACTTCTCCCTAACCTAGAGAGTAAATTGGCATTCAGTCTAAGCCAGTGTTCCTCAATTTTTAATCTCTCATCAGCCTAACCTGGAGGGCTTATTAACATGGTTTGCTGGGCCCACTCTCAGAGTTTCTGACCCAGTAGGTCTAGGATGGGGCCCAAGAATGCGCATTGCTAACAAGCCATCTGATGATACTAATGCTACTGGCCAGGGGTTGTTCTTGTTCTTTAGTTGCTAAACTGTGTCTGACTCTTTTGAGACCCCCATGGACTGTAGCCTGCCAGGATCTTCTGTCCATGGGGTTCTCCAGGCAAGAATCCCGAGGTGGATTGCCATTTTCTTCTCCAGGGAACCTTTTCAACCCAAGAATCAAACCCTAGTCTCCTACATCTCTTGCGTTGCCAGGCAGATTCTTTACCAGTGAGCTACCTGGGAAGCCCACTGGCAAAGGAACACCAGTGTAAAAACCAAGCCAATCATTTCTCTCCCTAGTGAATGATTTCTTTAAATGGGAACCAATGATACCATTCTGAACAATAAGCTGAGACAGAAAAACTGCTGAGAATATTGGAAAGATTTTCATGATTTTTTTTAAGTGCAGCTGAAACTAATAGCATTGTAAATCAGCTATACTTCAAATTTTTAAAAATAAACAAATCAAAATAATTTTTAATAAAAAAAACCCTGAGATATACTAGCAGATTTGCTTCCTTTCTGCTTCTTAACATTTTTTAAATTGTATCTGAAGCTAGAAGGTGGGTGCTTATCTTACAGCTAGACAGCCAGAACTGCCCAACTAACCAGCCGTGGAATGCTCTCCTTCTGAACTTGTTACTGTTCGTGGCTTATTAGCTTTAAGTCAACATTGGTTCAGTTTCCTATTACTTGAAATCTAAATCACCTTAACAGAACCATCAAAAGTTGGAACACTCTATTAGTTATTTTAGGACTTAGATTAAATAAACAAGAAAATATAATTATTAAAGAATTGTTTATTGTTTGCCCTGCACATTATTTGTATTCTGCTTCCTATTGTCCTAGATATTGAAAGAATTAGTCTCCTATTATGAAAACTGGTCAAGTTCCAAACATTATTGTTGAGAGATTATGAGAGTCGGAGGGGAGAATAATACAAAAACAATAAAATGTAAAGCTAAATGTATAAATATGCTTCAAGATATTAGTATTCCAAACTTAAATTCTAAGCATTTCATTACAGTCAATAGTGAGTTGTTGTTGTCCCGTCGCTCAGTCACGTCCAACTCTTTGCGACTCCATAGGCTGCAGCATGCCAGGTTTCCCAGAGCTTGCTAAAACTCATGTCCATTGAGTCCTTTATGCCATCCAGCCATCTTGTCCTCTGTTGTCCCCTTCTCTTCCTGCCTTCAATCTTTCCCAGCATCAGGGTCTTTTCTAATGCATCACCTCTTCACATCAGGTGGCCAAAGGATTGGAACTTCAGTTTCAGCATCAGTCTTTCCAATGAATATTTAAAATTGATTTCCTTTAGGATTGACTGGTTTGATCTGTTTGCAGTCCAAGGGACTCTCAAGAGTCTTCTCTAACACCACAGTTCAAAAGCATCAATTCTTCAGTACTCAGCCTTCTTGATGGTCCAATACACGACTACTAGAAAAATCATAGCTTTGACTATAGGGACCTTTGTTGGCAAAGTAATGTCTTTGCTTTATATTTTTATTTTTTAACTTTATTTATTTATTTTACTTTATTCTACTTTACAATACTGTATTGGTTTTGCCATACATAGACATGAATCCACCACAGGTGTATACGAGATCTGATGTTTAGGTTGGGCATAGCTCTTCTTCCAAGAACCAAGTGTCTTTTAATTTCATGACTGCATTCACCATCTGATTTTGCAGCCCAAGAAAAGAAAGTCCATCACTGTTTCCATTGTCTCCATGTTTATTTGCCAAAAAGTGATGGGACCAGATGCATGATCTTCCTTTTTTGAATGTTGAGTTTTAAGTCAGCTTTTCACTCTCCTCTTTCACTTTCATCAAGAGGCTTTTTAGTTCCTCTTCACTTTCTGCTATAATGGTGGTATCATCTACATACGTGAGATTATTGACATTTCTTCGAGCAATCTTGATTCCAGCTTGTGCTTCATCCAGCCTGGCATTTCGCATGATGTACTCTGCATGTAAGTTAAATAAGAAGGGTGACAATATGCAACCTTGACGTACTCCTTTCCCAATTTGGAACCAGTCCATTGTTCCATGTCCAGTCCTAACTGTTGCTTCTTGACTTGCATGCAAGTTTCTCAGGAGGCAAGTAAGGTGGTCTGGTATTCCCTTTTCTTTAAGAATTTTCCAGTTTTTTGTGATCCACATGGCCAAAAGCTTTAGCATAGTCCATAAAGCAGAAGTGTTTTTCTGGAATTCTCTTGCTTTTTCTATGATCCAACAGATGTTTGCAGTTTGATCTCTGGTTCCTCTGCCTTTTCTAAATCCAGCTTGAACATCTGGAAGTTCTTGGTTCACATACTATTGAACCCTACTGTTCTTGGTTCACGTACTGTTGGAGAATTTTGCACATTACTTTGCTAGTGTGGGAAATGATTGCAACTGTGCAGTAGTTTGAACATTCTTTGACATTGCTTATGTTTGGGGTTAGAATGAAAACTGACATTTTCCAGTCCTGTGGCCACTGTTGAATTTTCCAAATTTGCTGGCATATTGAGTGCAGCACCTTCACAGCATCATCTATTAGGATTTGAAATAGGTCAACTGGAATTCCACCACCTCCACTAGCTTTGTTTTTAGTGATGTTTCCTAAGGCCCACTTGACTTTGCACTCCAGAATGTCTCGCTCCAGGTGATGTAACTGATTAAAATTAAGAGATTGAAAAGTTGGCTTGTAAACGAGTTTCTGTTGTCTTTTCATTTGTCCTTTCTAGGTTGATTCTCTGTTTTATTCAGATGGGTGAGTCTAAGGCATTTGGGCTTCCTCCTGTCCTGCCTGTTCCTGCATATGGAACATCACCTTTTATATAAAAATTGTGCTGGTTCTCTGGGCTTTCAAGTCCAACTTCAGGCTGGTATCCTAGTTAAGGATTCTTTGGGCAGTAAAATTGACAGCAGAATATTTGACTTTGTACACTTTGGTAAGGACATCATTCTGGGGACTCTAGCTCCTCCCCCAGGAGATATCCATGTAGTGTCCTGGGTGAGTTCTACAGGATCCAATGACATCTGAGTCACCCTCTCTGGTGGAGTCTTTCCCACCCAAGGAACTCTTTTCTAGAAGTAACAGCAAGCACCACACCTTTTACTATGCTGCAAATGGGCTTATCTTTGTGCTCTCTGCCATGGGCAGGGTGCAGCAACTGCTTTGTCAGGACCACAAACAGCTCTCTAGCCAGCATTAAGATCAGAGCCTGCCAGCACCAGGGCCAGCACCAGGACCCAGCCCAGTGGGGCTGGCCTTGCTGCTGATTCCTGGGACTGGAATCTGCCATGGCCATGGAAATCAACCCTACATATTCATTGGAAGGACTGATGCTGAAGCTGAAGCTCCAATACTTTGACCATCTGATGCAAAAAGCTGACTATTGGAAAAGTCCCTGATGCTGGGAAAGATTGAGTGCAGCAAGAGAAGTGGGTGACAGAGGATGTGATGGTTGGATGGCATCACCAATTCAATGGACATGAGTTTGAGGAAACTCCGGGAGATATGGAAAGACAGAGAAGCCTGACATGCTGCAGTCCATGGGGTCCCAAAGAGTCAGACATGACTTAGTGCCTAAATAACAATAACAACAATGGTGAGTGCACAGAGCCTGGTGATTTGCAGCCTGGGAAGTGAAGTCTAGGGCCCCTGCTGAGGTCTCAGAACCCTGCCCCACATGCCTGTCACTTTGTCATTTTATTTGAGCCTACTATGGTAAAGCCTACCTTGGCAATCCCAAAGTCTAAATCTTTGCAAATAAAAGTTCACTGGGAGATCAGTTTATAATTAATTCCTCAGAAAGGATCAAATCCCAGCTATGAGAAAAATTCTGCAAAACTCATCATGAATCCTCCACTATGTGAAAGACAATGGACACTTAAGTTCTACCCCGGGTAATTTAGTTACAACAATACTACAAGAACCTCATTATTGAGCAGCTGGAGGGTTCCCTACAAAGCTTTGACATAC
>SJYV01054043.1:0-12962 GCA_006410875.1 Neotragus pygmaeus | reverse complement strand
TGGAACAACTAACTGGTTCAGGAAGCAACAGTTAGAACCCTGTATGGAACAATTGAATGGTTCAGGGTTGGGAAAGGAGTATGTCAAGGCTGTTTATTGTCACTCTATTTATTTAAGCTATATGCAAAGAACTTCATGAGAAGTACTGGTCTGGATGAATTACAAGCTGGAATCAAGATAAGAGGCAGAAACTTCAACAATCTTATATATGCAGATGATACCACTCTAAAGGCAGAAAACAAAGAGGAACTAAAGAACCTATTGATGAGGGTGAAGGAAGAGAGTGAAAAAACCTCCTTCAAACTAAAAATAAACAAAAACAACCATGGCATCCGGCCCTATTAGTCAATTCAGTTTAGTTGCTCAGTCCTGTCCAACTCTTTGTGATCCCATGAGCTACAGCACAATTGGCTTCCCTGTCCACCACCAACTCCCTGAATTACTCAAATTCATGTCCATCAAGTCGGTGATACCATCCACACATCACTGGCATCCCCTTCTCCTCCCATCTTCAATCTTTTGCAGCATCAGGGTCTTTGCCAATGAGTCAGCTCTTTGCATTAGGTGGCCAAAGTATTGGAGTTTCAGCTTGAGCATCAGTTCTTCCAATGAATATTCAGGACTGATTTCCTTTAGGATGGACTTGTTGGCTCTCCTTGCAGTCTAAAGGACTCTCACGAGTTTTCTCCAACATCACAGTTCGAAAACATCAATTCTTCAGCTCTCAGCTTTCTTTATTGTCCACCTCTCACATTCGTACACGACTATTGGAAAAAACATAGCTTTGACTAGATGGACCTTGTTGGCAAAGTAATATCTCTGCTTTTTAATATGTTGCCTAGGTTGGTCATAGCTTTTTTCCAGGGAGCAAGTGTCTTTTAATTTCATGGCTGCAGTCACTATCTGCAGTGATTTTGGAGCCCAAGAAAATAAAATATCTCACTGTTTCCATTGTTTCCCCATCTATTTGCCATGAAGTGATGGGACTGGATGCCATGATCATAGCTTTCTGAATGTTGAATTTAAGCCAGGTTTTTCACTTTCCTCTTTCACTTTCATCAAGAAGCCCTTTAGTTCTTCACTTTCTACCATAAGGGTGGTGTCATCTGCATATTTGAAGTATGGTAAATAGAAGGGGAAAAGGTGGAAGCAGTGATTGATTTCCTCTTCTCGGGCTCCAAAATCACTGCAGATGGTGACTGCAGCCATGAAATTAGAAGACAATTGCTTCTTGGCTAGAAAAAATATGACAAAAGGAGATCGAACCAGTCAATCCTAAAGGAAATCAATTCCAAATACTCATTGGAAGGACTGCTGCTGAAGCCGAAGCTGAGGCTCTACCTAGGCAGTGGACATGAACTTAGGCAAACTCTGGGAAATGGTAAGGGACTGGGAGGTCTGGCATGCTGCAGTCCATGGGATCATGAAGAGTCAGACAAGACAGGGTGACTGAACAATGACTTTCAGAAATCATTTGAAAATTACCATCCAACAATGACATCGACTTGATTCTTTGTTGGTCATTTTAATCTAGTCAATGGATGCTCTTTCTTGATTTTATTACATTTAACACTTCTCTAATTCATTCAGATAATTTTTTCCTCACCCAGAATATTATGCATATTTTAAGAACAGGTTCATAATGTGTTTATATTATTAACAGTATCCAGAAGAACGTAATGCGCTATATATGAAGTGAGGTTTGCTAAATGGAAAAGATGCTGTGAAAGTACTGCACTAAATATGTCAGCAAATTTGGAAAACTCAGCAGTGGCCACAGGACTGGAAGAGGTCAGTTTTCATTCCAATCTCAAAGAAGGGCAATGCCAAAGATTGCTCAAACCACACAGTTGCACTCATCTCACATACTAGTAAAGTAATGCTCAAAATTCTCCAAGCCGGGCTTCAGCAATATGTGAACCATGAACTTCAGATGTTCATGCTGGTTTTAGAAAAGGTAGAGGAACCAGAAATCAAATTTACAACATCTTCTAGTTCATTGAAAAAACAAAAGAGTTCCAGAAAAAAACATCTGTTTCTGCTTTATTGACTATGTCAAAGCCTTTGACTGTGTGGATCACAGTAAACTGTGGAAAATTATGGAAGAGATGGGAATACCAGACCACCTACCTGCTCTTGAGAAACCTATATTCAGGCCAGGAAGCAACAGTTAGAACTGGACATGGAACAACAGACTGGTTCCAAATAGGAAAAGGAGTATGTCAAGACTGTATATTGTCACTCTGCTCATTTAACTTCAATGTAGAGTACATCATGAGAAACGCTGGGCTGGAAGAAGCACAAGCTGGAATCCAGATTGCCAAGAGAGATATCAATAACCTTAGATATGCAGATGACACTACCCTTATGGCAGAAAGTGAAGAGGAACTAAAAAGCCTCTTGATCAAAGTGAAAGAGGAGAGTGAAAAAGTTGGCTTAAAGCTCAACATTCAGAAAACGAAGATCATGCCATCTAGTCCCATCACTTCATGGGAAATAGATGAGGAAACAGTGGAAACATTGTCAGACTTTATTTTTGGGGCCTCCAAAATCACTGCAGATGGTGATTGCAGCCATGAAATTAAAAGATGTTTACTCCTTGGAAGGAAAGTTATGACCAACCTCGATAGCATATTCAAAAGCAGATATATTACTTTGTTAACAAAGATCCATCTAGTCAATGCTATGGTTTTTCCAGTGGTCACATATGGATGTGAGAGTTGGACTGTGAAGAAAGCTGAGCACTGAAGAATTGATGCTTTTGAACTGTGGTGTTGGAGAAGACTCTTGAGAGTCCCTTGGACTGCAAGGAGATCCAACCAGTCCATTCTAAAGGAGATCAGTTCTGGGTGTTCTTTGGAAGGACTGATATTGAAGCTGAAAATCCAATACTTTGACCACCTCATGCAAAGAATTGACTCATTGGAAAAGACTCTAATGCTGGGAGGGATTGGGGGCAGGAGGAGAAGGGGACGGCATAGGATGAGATGGTTGGATAGCATCACCAACTCGATGGACATGAGTTTGAGTAAATTCCAGGAGTTGGTGATGGACAGGGAGACCTGGTGTGCTGCAATTCATGGGGTCTCAAAGAGTCGGACACGACTGAGTGACTGAACTGTACTGAACTGAATATACCTCTATTCATGAACCTAACATTCAACATTCTTACACTATATTTTCTTCAAATCATTGGACTTTACTTTCACCACAGACACATTTATACCTGGATATCATTTCAGCTTTGGTCCCCCCTTTTCATTCCTTTTGGAGCTATTTATTCACTCTTTTTCAGTAGCATATTGAACACCTGTCAGCCCGGGGATTTAATCTTTAGCGTCATATCATTTGTGTTTTCATACTGTTCATGGGGTTCTCAAGGCAAGAATGATGTAGTGGTTTGCCATTCTCTTCCCTGTTGGACCATGCTTAATTCTCCACGATGACCCATCTCTCTTGGGTGGCCTTAGATGGCATGGCTAATAGTTTCATTAAGTTACATGAAAGTGTGATCCATGTGATCATTTTGGTTAGTTTGGAGGGCACAAGCAAAACCTTATGTGTATCAAGACCCAGGGAAAGGAGCAGTGGCCCCAAGAAGAGACTGAGCCAGACCTGCCTGTGTGTGTTTGAGGGTTTCCTGAGGATGCATGAGTCAGCAGTCATCTGCCACAGTGACAGGGTCTCTGCCATCAGCAGTCCAGGGAGGTAAGGCATGTGGCATAAGTCATCTTGGAGGAAGTCACCATCAGCCCCACTATAGACTTGCTTGTAGGCAATCCACAAACTGAAGAATGATTATACCAAAGAAGCTCTTGCACTGCTGTGAAAGTTCTAGGCCCCACGAGAGACTTACTCACTTGGGGATTCAACAAAGGGAATGAGAATCCTTAGGGAATCTGACTTTGAATGTTGGTGTTGTTGTTTTTTTAATAAAACTTTCACAGGACTGGGGAAATATAGAATCTTGGAGGGTACAAACAAAACCTTGTGCACATCAGGATCCAGGAGAAAGGACTAGTGACCTCACACTAGACTGAGCCAGACTTCTTGTGTGTGTTTGGGAGTCTGCAGCAGAGGTGTGTGTTGACAGTGGCCTGTCATGTGGTCAGAGGCACTGACAGCATCCTGGGGGACTTAGCATGTTGGCATAATGGAGGAGGTCACCATTATCCCTACCATAGTGTGGCCTCAGGTCAAGTGCTAGAGCAGGGAGGAAATACAACCCCACCCACCAGAAGAACATTTGATTAAAGGTTTACTGATCCTGGCCTTGCCAACATTTTCCCCACAGCCAGTCCCTCCCATCAGGAAGCATACACAAGCCTCTTATTCACATCCATCAGAGGGCACACAGAATGGAAACCACAGTCACAGAAAAATATAAATAATAATCACTTAAAATAATCAATTAATACCAAGATTAGATTGGCATTAATATAACTTGGGTAAAAATTTAAGAGAGATGAAAGAAAATGACGTCTATGAGATCTTTAATTTTTTTGAGAAATCTTATAAAAGAAACAATTTGAAAAGGTCCGTGTATACAATTCCATTATATTGACATGATATTCTATACTTTATTAAAGTTTTCTTTGAACATAGTACTATATTTAACTTTATCTTTAATTATATTATAAATATTGCAGCTGCATTGTTATTATTGTTGACAAAACTTTTTTTCAACTTTCAAGTAAAACTATGTCATTTTTTTCAATCAGCCTTTAACAAAATAGTTACTGATAATATTCCTATCATTATTAACTTATGTTCAATGTCTATGATTAGAAACAAGTTGTGATAAATATAGGAAACCCTGAGATCAAAAGTGGGTCAACAGAGAGCAAAAGTGAAGAGAAAACACAATTTTAAGAGCAAACTGCTAAAGGAACATGCTTTCAAATTTAATAGGCAGATAGAAAAGAAGGGAAAATGTACCTGGTTTTACATAAAAGTAGCATATATAGTGCTTGCTAATGCCACCAAATGGTCCACTTAGGGGGAAAAAAAAATCTACTACTCATTTTAAGGAACACAGTCATGATACCACCAACTATTGACTAAGAAAAATTATTATGAGGCCAACTTTGAAATACAATCTGTTTACATAAGACAGTCATGTTCATTGAATCTTTCCATCATATATAGATAATTTGATTTTAGGTTCTTTGTCTAATACATGCAAATAAATAATACAGTGGCTAGAATACATGTTCCAGCTTAGATCATGATGCACATCATGCTATTTAATGCTTGTGATGTGCCTAAGCTAGTAAACTGAAATCAGCATTCTAAAAATAAAAGGCGGCGATATTTAAAACTGCCTCTAAAACACACACGAAATTCATCAGGAAGAGAACAAGAACTAGGTCTTGGCCCTAGTTCTCTCAATCCTAATTTTAATCCGTATACCCCTACTCCATACATCTAAACAACAAAGCATAATATTCCAACCAATTAGTCAGTGCCTATTCTGAATTTTAGCAGCGGACCTGCTGACGCTCACCTGAATTGGAGGGCAGCTAGTTGAACACCCATATATCATTATTGGACAATTAGCATCTATTATATATTTTCTCCTCATCCTAGCACTAATACCAACAGCTAGCACAATCAAAAATAATCTTTTAAAATGAAGACAAGTCTTTGTAGTACATTAAATATACCAGTCTTGTAAACCAGAGAAGGAGANTTATTTTTAAATTTAACTTTACAATACTCTATTGGGTTTGCCATACATCGACACGAATCCAACACAGGTGCACACAAGCTCCCAATCCCGAGTCCCCCTCATCCTAGCACTAATACCAACAGCTAGCACAATCAAAAATAATCTTTTAAAATGAAGACAAGTCTTTGTAGTACATTAAATATACCAGTCTTGTAAACCAGAGAAGGAGAACAACTAACCTCCCTAAAACTCAAGGAAGAAGCTATAACCCCACTATCAACACCCAAAGCTGAAGTTCTATTTAAACTATTCCCTGAAACACTATTAATATAACCCCACAAACATTAAGAGCCTCATTAGTATTAAATTTATCAAAACTTCTAACAATCCAACACAAACTTCGCACTCCACAACCTTGCACACTGTGGCCACTATCACCCGATGATACATGCTTCATTTTCATGTACATATTACATAGAATAGTACTTCAAGCAAGGTATGTACATGACATTAATGTAACAAAAACGTAGTATGTATATAGTACATTACATTATATGCCCTATGCATATAGGAAAGTACATAATATTAATGTAATATTGACATAATATGTATATAGTACATTAGACTATATACCTTATGCATATAAGCAAGTACATAATACCTATTAACAGTACATAGTACATGTAATTATTGGTTGCACATAGCACATTTAAGTCACATCCATTCTTGACAACATGCATATCCCATCCACTAGATCATGAGCTTGATCACCATGCTGCATGAAACCAGCAACCTGCTTGGCAGGGATCCCTCTTCTTGCTCCAGGCCCATCAACTGTTGGGGGCACTATTTAATGAACTTTATCAGAGATCTGGTTCTTTCTTCAGGGCCATCTCACCTGAAATTGCCCACTCTTTCCTCTTAAATAAGACATCTCGATGGACTAATGACTAATCACCCCATGCTCACACATAATTGTGCTGTCATACATTTGGTATTTTTTAATTTAGGGGGATGCTTGGACTCATTTATGGCCATCTGCAGCCCTGACTCAGAGCATGTATTATAGCTAGACTTAACTGCATCTTGAGCATCACCATAATGGTAGGCACAAGCATTATAGTCAATGGTGGTAGGACATAAACATTAAATTATACATCACTCATTTCCCCCCACCCCGATCTTTCCCCCCCTTAAATATCTACCACCATTTTTAACACGCTCCTCCCTAGTTACTTATTTAAACATCGCATTTTCAGTGCTCAAATTGGCACTCCAATCGAAGTAAGTATATAAGTGCCTGCGTCTCCCTCATGACACATAGTTAATGTAGCTTAAAATTAAAGCAAGGCACTGAAAATGCCTAAATGAGTGTATTAACTCCATAAACATACAGGTTTGGTCCTAGGCTTCCTGTTAACTTTTAATAAACTTACACATGCAATCATCCGTACTCCAGTGAGAATGCCCTCTGGGTCAGCAAGACTAAAAGGAGCTGGTATCAAGCACACATCTGTAGCTCACAACACCTTGCTTAACCACACCCCCACGGGAGACAGCAGTGACAAAAATTAAGCCATAAATGAAAGTTTGACTAAGTTATATTGACTAGGGTTGGTAAATCTCATGTCAGCCACTGCAGCCATATGATTAACTCAGGCTAACAGGAATATGGCATAAAACGTGTTAAAGCACTACACCAAGAGAGTTAAATTCTAATTAAGCTGCAAAAAGTCATACTTATAATAAAAAATAAATGACAAAAGTAACTCTACAATAGCTGATACACTATAGATAAGACCCATACTGGGATTAGATACCCCACTATGCTCAGCCCTAAACACAAATAATTACAGAAACAAAATTATTTGGCAGAGTACTACCAGCAATAGCTTAAAACTCAAAGGACTTGGCAGTGCTTAATACCCTTCTAGAGGAGCCTGTTCTATAATTGATGAAAAACCTCACCAATCCTTGCTAATACAGTCTATATACTGCCATCTTCAGCAAACCCTAAAAAGGAACAAAAGTAAGCATAATCATAATACATAAAAATGTTAGGTCAAGGTGTAACCTATGGAGTGGGAAGAAATAGGCTACATTTTCTATCTTAAGAAAACCCAATATGAAAGTTATTATGAAACTAATGACCAAAGGAGGATTTAGTAGTAAACTAAGAATAGAGTGCTTAGTTGAATTAGGCCATGAAGCACGCACACACCACCAGTCACACTCCTCAAATAAATACGATGCACTCAAACCTATTTATCATGCACCAACCATATGAGAGGAGACAAGTCATAACAAGGTAAGCGTATGGGAAAGTGTGCTTGGACAAATCAAGATATAGCTTAAGCAAAGCACCTAGCTTACACCTAGAAGATTTAACACACTATGAATATCTTAAACTAAACCTAGCCCAAAACTTCATTTCTAACTAAACAACAAAAATACGATAAAACAAAACATTCACCCTCCAATTTAAAGTATAGGAGATAGAAATTCTAAATATGGTGCTATAGAGAAAGTACCACAAGGGAACAATGAAAGAAAAAATTAAAGTACAAAAAAAGTGAAGATTACCCCTTGTACCTTTGCATAATGAATTAACTAGCAAAAAACCTAACAAAATGAATTTCAGCTAAGCAACCTGAAACCAGATGAGCTACCTACAAACAGTTTATTAAGAACCAACTCATCTATGTGGCAAAATAGTAAGAAGATTTGTAAGTAGAGGTGACACGCCTAAGGAGCCTGGTAATAGCTGGTTGTCCAGAAAATTAATTTCAGTTCAGCTTTAAAGATACCAAAAATCCAAATAAATTTCACTGTATCTTTAAAAGTTAGTTTAAAAAGGTACAGCCTTTAAGAAACGGATACAACCTTGACTAGAGAGTAAGATCCAACAACACCATAGTAGGCCTAAAAGCAGTCATCAGTTAAGAAAGCGTTAAAGGTCAACTATAAAAATAATACTAATCCCAATAACAAAAAACTAACTCCTAGCCCTAATACTGGACTAATCTATTATAAAATAGAGGTGATAATGTTAATATGAGTAACAAGAAAGGTTTTCTCCCTGCATAAGTTTAAGTCAGTATCTGATAATATCCTGACTATTAACAGTAAATAAAAATAACCCAATAATAAATAATTTATTAATTACACTGTTAATCCAAAACAGGAATGCACCTTAGGAAAGATTAAAAGAAGTAAAAGGAACTCAGCAAACACAAACCCTGCCTATTTACCAAAAACATCACCTCCAGCATCCCTAGTTTTGGAGGCACTGCCTGCCCAGTGACAACCGTTAAATGGCCATGGTATCCTGACCGTGCGAAGGTAGCATAATCATTTGTTCTCTAAATAAGGAGTTGTATGAGGGGCCACACGAGGGTTTTACTGTCTCTTGCTTCCAATCAGTGAAATTGACCTTCCAGTGAAGAGGTGGGAATAGACTAAGACGACGAGAAGACACTATGGAGCTTTAACTAACAAGCCTAAAGAAAACAAACCCCTCACCGTTAAGGGACAACACTCTTAACGGACTAGCAGTTTTGGTTGGGGTGACCTCAGAGAACGAAAATCCTCTGAGCGATTTTAAAGACTAGACCCACAGTCAAATCACACTATAGCCTATTGATCTAAAAATTTGACCAATGGAACAAGTTACCCTAGGGATAACAGTGCAATCTATTCGAGTCCATATCGACAATAGGGTTTACGATCTCGATGATGGATCAGGACACCCGGATGGTGCAACTGCTATCCAAGTTTCGTTTGTTCAACGATTAAAGTCCTACCTGATCTGAGTTCAGACTGGAGCAATCCAGGTCGGTTTCCATTTATTATGTATTTCTCCCAGTACGAAAGGACACGAGAAAAAAGGCCAACTTCAAAAAGCGCCTTAAATCAATTAATGACCTTATCTTAATTAACCTCACAAACAAATCCTGCCCTAGAAAAGGGCTTAGTTAAGGTGGCAGAGCCTGGTAATTGCATAAAACTTAAACCTTTATAGTCAGAGATTCAAATTCTCTCCTTATGTTTATAATTAATATTCTAATGCTAATTATCCCCATTCTTCTAGCCATGGCGTTTCTTACACTAGTAGAATGAAAAGTCCTAGGCTACATACGATTCTGAAAAGGCCCAAATGTTGTAGGCCCATACAGCCTACTCCAACCCATTGCTGATGCAATTAAACTTTTCATTAAATGACCAATTCGACCTACCACGTCCTCAGTTTCAATGTTTATTCTAGCACCTATTCTAGCCCTAAGCCTAGCCTTCAGTTCAGTTCAGTCGCTCAGTCGTGTCTGACTCTTTGCAACCCCATGAATCGCAGCACACCAGGCGTCCCTGTTCATTACCATCTCTCGGAGTTCACTCAGACTCACGTCCATCGAGTCCATGATGCCATCCAGCNGTGGGTACAACGTGTGTTCTGTGTCCCTCCTTCTCTTCTGCAGTGCCTGAATTCTCAGACCAGGGTCCAGGTTCCCAGTACCGGGACCTTCATGACAGAAGCACCAGTCACCTGCTAGATGTCCATTAGCACTGGCATCAGAGAAAGAGCTAACTGATTTTCTTCTCTCAAGCAGCTCACAGTCTGGTTGGAAAGATAAAATGATCAGTCTCACTAAATAGGTAATCTTTCAAAGACCCCAAAGATTATCCCAAAGCCACAGGTGTGATTATTTTTGAAAAGAACCAAGATTTTCAGAGTGAAGGGTATCTTGTGGAGATTTGAAATGCTTCACATGATGAAGGCAAACAGCAACATGTCCACCTTGGGGGTACTTTCTGGTAAGAGTCAGGCTGAAATCCTTCCTTCCTGCCTCTGTTCACAGCACCTTCTCCCCTGTGGGGCGTCCTCTCACCTAAGGTCCCAGAAGGAGCACCATGGGTGGGCTTTCTCACACAGCCAGCTCAGCTGAGGTGTGCACGGCCCTTCTGCTGACACTGGTGCCCGACTCTCCAGCTCACCCCTTCCCCGAGGGGTCGTGCTCCTAACACAGACCGTGTGCACTCAGACCATCACTAATGCTGGAAAAGCAGACTGACAGCTACAGTCACAAGGCAGCGGCGGTGGTTGGGGGTTGGAAGGCTGGGCCTGGGGTGGTGGGGTCCGGAGCACTGCCCACTGGGCTCACAGCCCCCAGTCCCTCTGATGAGGCTGCTCAGTGTGACCAGAGGGGCTTCCTCTTCTGGAGGAAGGCCTTGACCCCCTCCTGGCCATCCGGCAGGCCCAGGTTGTCCACCATGGTCTGGGAGGTGAGGTGGTAGGCAGTCCTGAGGTCCTGGGCCAGCTGCCGGTAGAAGGCGGCTTTGCCCAGTGACAGCACCGGCCGGCTCAGTGAGGCCACCTTCCTCGCGATCCTCATAGTCTCCTCCTCCAGCTGCTCCTCTGGCACCACCCTGCTCAGCAGCCCGTGAAGCAGGGCCTCTTGGGCTGAGATGGGCTCCCCAGTGAAGAGCATCTCTAAGGCCACCTGCGGGGAGATGGGGCTGTTACCAAGTCGTCCTGCAACCTGGGCCCCACCTGCTCCTGTTCACTTTCCTGACAGCCTCGGCCCAGTGACCTCCTCCTCAGACACTATGTCACCCATCATCCCTAAGGTCCTCTGTCCCCAGACTCTGGCGGGGATGCTATCTGCAAGTGCCTCATCTCCTTCTGGCCACATGTCATTGCAAATCAGACCCCAGCACCATTCCTCTTTCAGGCTGCATCTTCCTCCTTTGCACTTTCACACTTACTATATATTTTACATTTGTTTACTGTATTATCTCCTTTGTTGGCATGTGAACCTCTCTAGGTCAGAGACTTCTTTTTTCACTGCACCAGAAGAGTACCTTGTACATAGTAGACAGCTTATAGGATATTTATTGGTGAGTGTTTCCCCGCCCCCCGCCCCACTGTGCCAGGTCTTAGTTGCGGCACACTGGGTTTAGTTCCCTGACCAGGAATCCAATCCAGGCCCCCTGTATTGGGAGCTTGAAGTCTTAACCACTGGACCACCAGGGAAGTCTCTTTGGGGAGTGAATTAAGGAATAGATGGATAGGGGCAAACAGAGAGTACAGACAGGCGATGCTACAGTCCTTCAGAGGCCAGGTCAGAAGGGGACACAGCTTCCACGGAGACCCCCATTCCCCAACTCTCTGGTGATTTGCACACGGGCTGGGTAGCTGGGCTGTCACTTAACACTCTCCAGCGTGCAGGTTCTGATTAATCAGACGATTAGTACTCAGATTCCCCAGATACACAGAGCTCCTGTGGATAAACACGGGGAAGCGAGTGTTCCCGCACGGAGACGTGGCTGGTCTGGGAAGCAGGAGCTCTGGTCTCACCGTGCTCTCGGGGCCCATGGTGCCCACTATTTGAAGGGCTGGGAGAGGCCAGCTCTGGGGGAGGGAGCAGCCGCACCAAGGTTGTTTATAAGGTGCATTGAAGATGCATGTTGAAGTCACGCCGGGGGCAGGGGCACTTTGCACGTGGGGGAAATGATTCACGCCCAGGTTCAGTCTGTTTGGTTCAGTCTGGTTGGCACACGAGAGCTCCTCGCCACGGTTGCTGGTCTGGTGGACAAAAGGCAGCAGCCGCCTCACAGCTGGTCAGTTCCCTACGATGACCAGCAGAGAGCACTGGCAAAACACGCCTGCTGCCGCAGCCAGGGTGAAAGGGGCGGAGCTTCCGGGCTGGGCCGGTGTGCAAAGGCACCTGCTAGGTTTGAGAAGGTTTTGCTTCCCAGCGGATGTGCACGGGGATGCGCCCCGTCACCGGTATAGTCGGTGGCCGCTGTAACAATATGTCCCCGAGGGGTGCAGGCAAGTATCGACCAGGTAGGTGTGTCTGGGTCAGGTTTAGATTTCTATGACTCCCTGGTTTTCCTCTTAGAGGGGCCACGCCTCAGGTGAGGTTTAAGCCACTTGGTTCGGTTCCCTGGGAATTTAAGGCCTGTTTTTGTCGCATTTTCCTCCTTCTTTCTTCTGAAAAACGAATTTAAAGGTTGACACATATGATCAACCTGTAAGTTTCCAGGACTCAATTGCAAGCCTTGATTTTAAGAGATTTTAAGCCTTGTTTTGAGAAAGAATAGTCTTAGCTTGGAGAAGGAAAGGGCAACCCACTCTAGTATTCTTGCTTCGCGAAGTCCCATGGACAGAGGAGCCTGGCAGGCTACAGCCCATGGGGTCGGCAAAAGAATTTGTTATGACTGAATAACTAAACAGCAACAGATTCTTATCTGGACAGTAAGGGCTGATTTAAAGGTTTCAAAGGCCTCAACA
>SJYV01054042.1:10006-31285 GCA_006410875.1 Neotragus pygmaeus | reverse complement strand
GTCTTCTAACTTCATGGCTACAATCATCATCGGCATTGATATTGGAGCCCCCCAAAAATAAAGTCTGACACTGTTTCCACTGTTTCCCCATCTATTTTCCATGAAGTAATGGGGCCGGGTGCCATGATCTTCATTTTCTGAATGTTGAGCTTTAAGACAACTTTTTCGCTTTCCTATTTCACTTTCATCAAGAGGGTTTTTAGTTCCTCTTCACTTTCTGCCATCAGGGTGGTGTCATCTGCATATCTGAGGTTATTGATATTTCTCCCAGCAATCTTGATTCCAGCTTGTGCTTCCTCCAACCCAGCGTTTCTCATGATGTACTCTGCATATAAGTTAAATAAGCAGGGTGACAATATACAGCCTTGACATATTCCTTTTCCTATTCAGAACCAGTTTGTTGTTCCATGTCCAGTTCTAATGGTTGCTTCCTGACCTGCATGCAGGTTTGTACATGAGTGAAATTCCAAGGAGAGCTACTTGGAGAGCTTTGGTGATCGTATGTATATGTGTGTTTGTGTTCCAGGGAAAGGCCAGGGCTGATAAAATCATCTAGGGTCTGAGTAGGTGGGGATGGGGCTGACACTGAGCCTCTGTGTCTTTCTAGCATTTACAGAGGAGAAGGCAATGGCAACCCACTACAGTACTCTTGCCTGGAAACTCTCATGGACGGAGGAGCCTGGTAGGCTGCAGTCCATGGGGTCACAGAGTCAGACACAACTGAAGCGACTTAACAGCATTTACAGATTGGGAAGAGCAGGGAGTCTACAGAGGAGGATGAGAAGTCACACAGAATATAATGCCCCAAGTGACACAGTTTCTCCAGAGAGTCCAGTGGTCTCAGTATCAGTGGTGCTGAAAGATTGAATGGGATGAAGCTTGAGGGCTGCCCTTGAATTTTGGAGCATGGTGGTCGTTGATGACCTCAGTTGAAACAGTTTTGATGGAGTGATGGGGATAGAAGCCCTACTGGAGTGGGCTCATGTGGGAATGGACAGAGTCACTCTGAAACACTCTCCTGATGGGTTGGCTTTATAAGAGAGCAGTGCAAGTGGACAGTGGGGCAGAGGTGCCAGGCATGGGTTTATGCTAATGGGAGTGGTAAGAGTAGCAAGCAGACACTGATGATGCAGGATAAATGGATGCTGCTGGTGATCCTGATGTACATCTGGAGGAGATAAAAATGGGTCCCAGTTAACACATGGCAGGGTCAGAAAAAGCTGAATCTGTGGGTCATTATGGAGAGGTTCCCAGGTTGGTGGGTGGAAGGATGAGGACCTTCTTCAGTGGTTGCCTCTGTTTTTCTGTGAGTGAGAAAACAGCATCACCTTTGCAGGGTGGGGATGGGTATTGGACACTTGAGAAGAAAGGGGAGGATTTGAAAATTGTCTCAGAGACGAGGAGGGTGGATGGGCCCTATAGAGCTACTTGAGGCGAGGACTCATGCATTCCTTTGGAGACCAGTTAGCATGTAGTTTGTTTTTCCCTAGCCAGGCTCGATCACAGAGGTGAAATGGGGACACTGACATTTACTGGGGCAGAGGCCATGCCAGATCAGTGGGCACAGTTTAGGCTGTGCTCAAGGGAACAATAATAGAGAGGTGATGGCAGAGACTATCTGACTGAGTTGGAGGTCATGGAAGTCACAGAGAGGGGCAAATGACTTATTGGTTGTGATGAGGTCTAGAGCAGCAGTTCTCACACTGGAGCATGTAATTCACACTTCAATATACCCTGAAGGGCTTCTTAAGACAGAGTGCTGGGCCACAGCAAGGTTTCTAACTCAGTACATCTGGTTGGGACCTGAGAATTGATTTGTCTAACAAGTCCAGACAATGCTGAGGCTGCTGGTCCACAGAGAGTCTGGCCAGAGCAGTGGCTGAGGTAGAAAGGGGCCCTGGACATTGAGGAAAGGAACAAGATGCTAGGTAGTTGGAAGCCCTTCCATCTGCACAGATACAAAATTAACTCAGGAGTAGAGGTGCAGACAGAGACTGTGACATGTGGTTTGGCAAAGAACAGTCTATTTTCCTGATTCCTGGACTTACGTGAAAAGTTATTAGAAACTGTCATCAACAATTAAATACCATTAAATTGGATAACTGGGAAGAAATGGATGCATTCCTAGAAACATACAACATACTAAGACAGAACCAAGAAGAAATTGAAAGCTTGGAGAAATCAATAATAAATAGATTAAATCAGTAACCAAACACCACTTAATAAAGAAAACCTCAGGGCCAGGTCTTCACAGGCAATTCTAACAAATATTTAAAGAAAAATTAATAACAATCCTTCTTAAACTCTTCCAAAAATAGAAGAAAGAACACTGCCAAACTTATTTTATGAAGCCAGCATTAATTACCCTGACAACAAAGGCAAGCATAATATTAGACATAGGGCTATGCTATGATCCATCAATCCGACTTCTATGTATATACACAAAGGAATTGAAATCAGGCTCTCAAAGCAGTCTCTGCACTGCCTGTTCACTGCAGCATTGTTGACAATAGTCAAAACATGTAAGCAATCTAAATGTGCAGCGACTGATGGATAAAGAAAATGTGGTATATACATTAAAATGGGATATGATCCAGCCTTTACAGACAGAAAGAAATCCTGTCATTTGCAGCAACATGGATGAAACTGTAGGACATTATGCTAAGCAAAGTAAGCCAGGCAGAGATGGGCAAACACTTCTTAGTACCACTTATACAAGGAATCTAAATAGCAAAATCCTTAGAAGAGAGTAGAATGGTGGTTGCCAGGAGCTTGGGGAGGAGGTGAAATGGGGAGGTGATGGTCAACGGATAGACTTTATGTTCAGGGGACTGAGTCCTTGAATCCCTATGCCCTGTAACATTTGAAGTCTTAGGTGGTACAGATGATGAACTTCCCCATGGACATTTGCAAGCTGCAGAAACCACTTTCTCTTCCTCTCAAGAAGCACCTTCCATGCAGCACCTCACCTAAGCCCCCTAGCTGCCCTGCTAGGTCATTGGCCCATTTGGGGACAAGGAAGTAAAGACATAAAAAGGAAAAGGACATGGGGAAGCAACTAGCTTGTAGATGCCACAACCAGGACCTCAACCCAGGACTTCAGATTCAGGTTCTCTGCCATAGTCCCCTGGGCTGCCTCTACCAATGCTCAGATAGCATCAGATCAGGACTCAACAGCCAAGGTATTCAGTAAAACAAGATATATAACTCAGGACCAGCAGCAGGTAAAGGCCAGGATAAGTAGGCATGTGTGGGAAGTGATGGTGCTGTCCTGGTGCTTGGGCAGCCTCTGGGCCACATGGTTAACTCTGCTTGAACACAGGTTTGCATGCTAAAAACCAGTGGAATTGACCCCAGTGTCTGAGCTTCATGGGGCCTGGTGATCCTGGCAGCCCCTCAGCCTTAGCACCTGTTCAACTAGAAGTGCAGAACAGAGTATCTCCCTTGAAGGCAATGGGAATGGGTAGCAACCAGGCCGTCCACCACCTACGAGCCTGTTCTGCCTTTTCCCCAGAAGACACATTGATCTGGACTACTACTTCCCATGCCTGGAGCAGTTGTCCTCCCCAAAAGCCTCTGACTGCTAACTAGATTGAGTGTGTGTTTCCAATCTCATGGTTACTTTCTTTTACTTCCTTCAGGCTGAGAAGAAAATGATGACTCCTGGACAAGTGTGACTATCCCCAGTTGCCCCAAGTTCCTGGTTCTTCTTCCCTCACTTCCTTCCTCATGCTTTTGATTTCTTCACGTTTTTGCCCTTATTAAGTTGAACTTGCTTACATCCATTAGTGTATCTTGATGATCCTATGATAATCCTTTGTGTGTGTACCTTTTTATAGCTGAAAAAGCACTTCCCATCCATGATCTTACTTCAGGCTCAAGCAAAGACTGTTGAACAATAATTCCGTTTTGACTTCCCTAAGACTGGTTGGCTTCCTGATGAGTTTAGGTGGCCTGAGTGTGACTTTGGAACTTGAAAGCAGAAGGAGACCCGCCTGAAGCTTCTTAGGGGCCAGGTTAAAGACTGTTGACTATCCCTAGTAGGTAAATTGCAGACACTGAATGCTAGGGATTGACATAGGCTAATGTTTAGCTTGTCTATTTGCCATATATATATTTTGAACTTTCCATATCCTTTTACAACTAGTTTGTTGCTTTCGACTGAGTTACATAGCAGATTTTAGTTGCCTCCTCCTATCTACCTTTCAGTATAGCTGAGTTCTTCCCCGAAGGCATGTGAGCATGTATTAGAAAGTTTACACTTTAGGTTTAAACTATCTGTGGTATAATTCTTAAGAGGCTACTGACCAAATGAACATCATGTCTGAATTTTGATAGCTGGTTGATACCTTTGACATCATTTCTAACCCCTAAACTTCACAGGGATCCCCTAAAGTAGGTCTTAGAGTGCATAAACTCCAGAAAGATTATGAAGGGAGAAAGTCAGTTAACATTATTGAGGTCTTACTACATAGCAGGCATTATAAGAGAGTGATGGCATTAATCCCCATGCTAATCTTGTGCAGAGCATATTCTTCTCCCCAGTGTGCAAATGAGGACATTCAGGCTCAGACAAGAGGTCAGAACCATTGCTGTATCTCTCCAGTAACTGTAACTATAGTCCTGAGCCTGTGCGGAGGTTACCTGGTCCTCCTGGGGAAACTGCCCCCCTCAGACCTTCTCTGAGGCACACTTTCACAAAGAGGGGCAAGTGCGAAATTGCATTCCTCCTCTGGGCATCCTTGGTAAAATATAAGAAGAGCCAAACTGGCCCCCCTCACCGCCTCTTTTCCATGAAAACACCTCTAAACTGAAATACTCTTAGCTGGGAAGAGATTTGACTCACAGATCTTCCCAAAGAAGTGGTCATCCACCCAGGAGAAGCTCCAGTTGGTTAGCTGATCTGAGTACAGGGACCTCAGTGACACCCCATTTTCCAGTCCAGACTATGTCCCAAGCTAGCGGCAATTACCAAGATCCTAGGTACTTGGAACAGGGACTCCTTTTGATCAGCTGGACAGATGTAGGCCCATGAAACTGGGTTCCTCCACCTTTGTGGCCAGCACTACTGCGTAAATCGGGCTTCCCTGATAGCTCCATTGGTAAAAGAGTCTGCCTGCAATGCAGGAGACTCCGATTCCTGGGTCAGAAAGATCCACTGGAGAAGGGATAGGCTACACACTCCAGTATTCTTGGGTTTCCCCTGTGGCTCAGCTGGTGAAGAATCTGCCTGCAATGTGGAAGACCTGGATTTGATCCCTGGGTTGGAAAGATCCCCTGGACAAGGCAAAGGCTATCCACTCCAGAGAATTTCATGGATTGTGTAGTTCATGGGGTCACAAAGGGTCAGATGCGATTGAACAACTTTCACTTTCACTGTGTAAGTTTTGCAAAGCAAAAGGACAAACTGACAGTTTTTCTGATTAAAAATGAGGGACTTTTCTGCTAATGTTGAAGAGGTTGGGCTGCCTTTCTATGTGTCTGGTGTCCTCTGCAAGCGTTCAGAAGTTATTTTGTGGAAGTTGCTCCACATTCAGATAATCTTTTTTTTTTCCAATGAGTCTGTTGGGGAGAAAGTGGTCTCCCCGTCCTATTCTTCCACCATTTTGGGACCACCCCTTCTCTTGATTTAATTAGAAAATGTCTCTCCATCTCCGTCCAGTTTGTGAGCCCTGTGCACATTGGATGGTGGACTTGTCCTTCTTGCAAAATGATCAGAGAAGAACATTCAATTTATTTGCATTGATGTGTATCAGATTTGCTCTGGAGGGAAAAATTGGCACAGCATGCCATGTACTGACACAAAATATGAGCTGGTTTTCCTCAAGACTAGCTCTCAGCCAGGGACTTGGCACATGGTAGGGATTGACACATAAGTGCTGAATGAATTAGTGAAAGGGAAAGAGGTCCAAGATAGGCTGTCTTCCCCACCTTCAAGATATACTTTGTCTTTAAGGGAGTTTTAGAATCAATGTGCAAGATATTGATTTCAATCTGAAAAAAATCTCTTTCATGGTTGAAATAGCTCACAATTTTGCAGACTTTAGGAAAAAAGCTGGTTGCATTATACTTGCCTTCTTTTTAGTTGCCTAGAATTTTTAATCATACTTGCATGACTCACGGTAATGTACACAAACATGATAAATGGTGAGATACTTTATGTGTAAATGTTAAGGTTTCATTTTTAAAGTGTAATACCTTGGTGCATTTGGCTGTGTCACTAATTTTCTCCTGTTACTTGAAGCCATTCTCTTTACAAAAGCAAATAAATACTTTTAAGAATTATCAAATATAAAGAGAAAAGACAAGTATCTAGAAACTATACATGCAAAGGAGGTGTGCAATTCTAGGCCTGTCAAATATTTTTTTAATTATTTTTATTGGAGTGTAGTTGCTTTTCAGTGTTGTGTTAGTTTGTGCTGTACAGCAAAGTGAATCAGCTATACAGATACAGATATTTCCCCTCCATTTTGGAGTTCCTTCCTATTCAGTAGACCAATCAGATTTTCTTTTTTTGAGACCTATTAGATCTTAATGAGTAATGTTTTATTCTTTGGGGCCCATCTTTTCATTGCTGATAGGTGGCTCTTTCGTCCTTACTGAACATTTGCAATCACCAGGAGTACAGTCCCTCAAAAGCCCATTCTGTCTCTGGAAATGCATTCTTCAGTTGAGTTACAACCTGTTCCCTCTAACTATCATCCACTGATAATCTATAATCCCTCTCTTATATGCTAACCCCTAAAATATGTAAATATGCTTGTTGGATTCTTCCTCTGTCAACTCTTCCCATTTCAACACCCCTGTTCCCATCAATTCTGGCAGTAATTCTGAATAGACATTTCTCAAACACCCTTCTAAAAGATGCACCCTCAACCACACATCCCAACCCATCCCTCCAGACGTGTACCAACAGGAAAGACTTTTCATCTTATTTATTAGGGCCAGTGGCCCAGACTTTTAGAATCCTGTTGACTAGTCATTCTGCATATCAGGTGATCCATGCATCCAAGATTTTTACCCGAAAATATAATTTACATGGAATCTATGTCTTGATCCCACCTGGGGCCAAAAAGAGTTGATCAGGAAATCATTCCAAAAATAGAAGACATGACAGAGAAATCCTTCCACTACTGAGCAGGGACGTTGGGACCCAGTAATCAGTAGATATTGAACTAGTATCCCTGTGGCCACATTCTCACTGCAACCTCAGCCACCATCTCGCCTACATGAGTATCATTAGGAAATGAAGAAGATGCTTTATCAGTTCAAAGGACAAGAACTATAACAATAGCTCCTAACCAGATATTTCTAGGACTCTCTGTTGGTAATAGTACGTGACACAAACACCCACCACCCGCCCAAATAGATTAGTGTTATTTTGAAAAATGACTTAGCAGAGTAGGTTTCCAGCAAGCCACTTGATCCCCATACTCAGCCTTTGCTATTCCTCCTTCCCCTTTACAGATCCACACCTATGAGGGCCCCCAACACATACACCCCATGTGGGGTCCTCTGGGGGACTCTGCTTATTAATGTATTCCACCTGTGAATTTCGACACAACACATTCCTTTTGTCCTGTTTGTCTGCACAGTATCCTTTCCCCATGAATTTCCCAGTGGAGGAAATCTTCCACTTGGGGACCCAAGAGTGGTCATATTGAATTTGAAGTTGAGATTGCTACCCGGTCATTTGGGGCCCCTCTTGGCACTGAATCAACAAGAAAGGTGTTATTTTACCTGCTGGCTGACTGCTCCTGATTATTGAGGGGTAATGGAGTTACTACTATACCGTGGAGGCAAGAAGGATCATATCTGTAACCTCGGAAAAAAATATGAAAGTGTCTCTTAGTGTTCCCATATCCAATAATATAAGGTAATGGATGGCTATAAAGACTCATGCAGGCAGGACCAGTAACAGATCAGATTGGTTCAGAATAAAGATTTATATCTTATGGCCACATAAACAACCAGATACCACTAGATGAGGTTATAGGGAACTGAAGTGCTAGTGGAAGAAGAAGTTATAAATACTGAGTATGACCTCATGGCCAGTTGCCAAAATAACAACAATAGAAGCTACACAGGCTTGGTCTTGCTTTGTTATTATATGGTTGACTTGAATGCCCATTATTTTTTTATCTCTCCCATTCCCAAATGCTGTGTTTGAATTGTGTGGGTGTTACTTAATAATATAATTTAACCTATGACACCCCACTCCAGTACTCTTGTCTGGGAAATCCCATGGACAGAGGAGCCTTGTAGGCTACAGTCCACGGGGTCGCTAAGAGTTGGACACGACTGAGCCACTTCCCTTTCACTTTTCACTTTCATGCATTGGAGAAGGAAATGGCAACCCACTCCAGTGTTCTTGCCTGGAGAATCCCAGGGACAGAGGAGCCTGGTGGGCTTCCGTCTATGGGGTCACACAGAGTCGGACACGACTGACGCGACTTAGCAGCAGCAGCAACCTATAGAATACAGTATATCAAAGTGCAATTATGACAGAACTAGAGAACAGACATCTCCCAGAGAATGAGAGTGTATCTAATGGGACTTTTGTCTTCCCATCTTGCTGAAGAAGGCAGAGGTACATTCACTGATATGAGGAATATTCACATAATGCTAAGCAGAAGCATGGTGTTGCTACTGCTATCATTTGGAAGAAAACCATGGACAGAAGAATATTATGGATGATGAATGGTCAAAGAGGTGGACTGTGCTGGATTGGCTGTGAGCAGCTAGGCCGCATCTCTGCCCCTTTGTACATTTTCTACTCAGTATATTGGATAGTCCTTGGAACTACATGTCCCAGAATCCCTCATCAGAGCACCTCCAGGTTTGATTATTGAGCACTTATTCCCTGGCAGCAGCACTGGGCACTAAGGTGTGTCAAAAAGAGGTTATACCTAAGTTTTACCTGGTTTCTTTCCCAGTGACTTCTGGGAAACCTCCTGAAAATCATCCATGACAGTCCTGCCTGCAGCTGGCATCACTGGGGGCTTTTTCCTAGTGTATCAGCAGCAGCCTCCCTCCCCTTCACTGCTCCAACCTTTTACTGGCTGTGAAAGCCACTGATTTCCTGGTCTCAACCCTTCCTGCTTAGAAAAGAGTGGCACTGCTTTTCTGATGGGCTACCCTGTTAATGCTGTCTCCACCTAGCCTTCCTCTGCACCGTATACCCTGCCTGTGAGTGGCTTCTGCGCCATGCCATCTGTCCCATGAAAAATCCCCACACCAGGCCTTCCTCACTATACAAACTGAACACCTTCTTTACAGTGCTGTAGCCCAAGAAGCACCTTGTGTGCCAGACCCAATATCTAATGACATCTGCAGGATTCTTTCCTCTGAACATCCTCTGAACACAGCCCCACTCATGAATGCTCCCTGTGTTCCCTCCTTATCCTATCCCCCTCTGCGCAGGAACTCCTGTTTGCTGACCTCTTTTCTGGGTGCCTATCATATTGTTATGAGCTATGAATAGCTTAACATAAATGAGAAAGGGTTTTTTATATCCAGCATATAGAGCATGGAAGCATCAGTAATGTTCCAAACAAAACCCATAATCATCCTTCTTCAGTTTGTTAAGTCCTATGTAAGAAATTCTCGTCCTTCTCAGTCTTGGGTTAGCAGCCTCATGAATCCATCAGCTCATTCCCTAGAGTTCTGGAAACTCTGGCTCACTGCAGTGGTAGGATTTCAAAGTTATTTAAGTAATGGCATCAGGAACTTGTGCCTCAGAACATTTGGCCAAGTCCTTTTCCTGAGGGTCTGAGACAGTCCCTTTTTCTTGAAGATACAGCATTGTGGCTTGTAGGTGATTGCAAGCACTTTCAGGGAAGCATAAGTGCAAGAGGAAAGATTTAACATGCCCATAGTTAAAGATCTGGTGAGAGTTCAAAACAAAAATAATGCAACTGACAAGGAAATTTGGTTGTTTCTGTGGCGTGAAACATTTAAAAAGATAACTAGAATTATGATTGATAACACTACACTGTTGTTGTTCAGTCCTAAATCATATCTTACTCTTTCCAACCCCATGAACTGCAGCATGCCAGACTGCCCTGTCCTTCACTGTCTCCTGGAGTTTGCTCAAACTCATGTCCATTGATTGAGTTGGTGATGCCATCCAACCATCTCATCCTCTGTTGCCCACTTCTCTGCCTGCCCTCAATCTTTCCCGGCATAATGGTCCTTTCCAATCAGTCGGCTCTTTGCATCAGGTGGCCAAAGTATTGAAGCTTCAGCTTCAGCATCAGTCCTTCCAATGAATATTCAGGATTGATTTCCTTTAGGATTGACTGGTTTGATCTTCTTGCAGTTCAATGGACTCTCAAGAGGCTTCTCCAGCACCACAGTTCGAAAGCATCAGTTCAGCTCTCAGCCTTCTATATGGGCCAGCTCTCACATCCGTACATGACTACTGGAAAAACCATAGTAGTAGTAGTGTCCGACTCTTTGTGATCCCATAGACTGTAGCCTGCCAGGCTCCTCTGTCTATGGGATTCTCCAGGCAAGAATACTGGAGTGGATTGCCAACCAGAGGATCTTCATGATCCAGGAATTGAACTCAGGTCTTCTGTGTTGCAGGCAGATTCTTTACTGTTTGATCTAAACGGAAGACCAGAAAAACCATAGCTTTGACTATATGGACCTTTGTCAGCAAAGTGATGTCTCTGCTTTTTAATATGCTGTCTAGCTCTATCANCCAGAGGATCTTCATGATCCAGGAATTGAACTCAGGTCTTCTGTGTTGCAGGCAGATTCTTTACTGTTTGATCTAAACGGAAGACCAGAAAAACCATAGCTTTGACTATATGGACCTTTGTCAGCAAAGTGATGTCTCTGCTTTTTAATATGCTGTCTAGCTCTATCATAGTTTTCCTTCCAGGGAACAAACGTTTTTTAATTTCATGACTTCAGTCACCATCCACAGTGATTTTGGAAGCCAAGAAAATAAAATCTATTATGGTTTTTAAGTTTACCCCTTCTATTTGCCATAAAGTGATTGGACTGGATGCTACGATCTTAGTTTTTTGAATGTTAAATTTTAAGTCAGCGTTTTCACTCTCCTCTTTCACCTTCATCAAAAGGCCCTTTAGGTCCTATTTGCTTTCTGCCATTTGACTGTTATCATCTGCATACCTAAAGTTATTGATATTTTTCCTGGTAATCTTGATTGAAGCTTGTGATTCATCCACTCTGGCATTTTGCATGACATATTCTGCATACAAATTAAACAAGCAGGGTGACTATATGAAGCCTTGACACAATTCTTTTCTAATCTGGAACCAGTCCATTATTCCATGTCTGGTTCTAACTATTGCTTCTTGACCTGCATACAGGTTTCTCAGGAGGCTGATAAGGTGGTCTGGTATTCCCATCACCTGAAGAATTTTCCAGTTTGTTGTGATCCACACAGTCAAAGGATTTAGTGTAGTTAATGAAGCAGAAGTAGATATCTGCGTGTGTGTGTGTGTGTGTGTGTGTGTGTGTGTGTGTGTGTGAATTCTCTTGCTTGTTCTATGATCCAGTGGATATTGGCAATTTGACCTCTGATTCCTTTGCCTTTTCTAAATCCAGGTTCATGTACTGCTGAGGACTAGCTTGAAGGATTTTGAACAACATTTTTTGGCATTGCTTTTATTTGGGACTGTAATGAAAACTGACATTTTCCGGTCCTGTAGCCACTGCTGAGTTTTCCAAATTTGCTGGCATATTGAGTGCAGCACTTTAGCAACATAATCCTTTAGGATTTTAAACAGCTCAGCTGGAATTCCATCACTTTCACTACATTTGTATGTAGTGATGCTTCCAAGTTCAGTTCAGTTCAGTTCAGTCACTCAGTCGTGTCTGACTCTTTGCAATCCCATGAATCACAGCATGCCAGGCTTCCCTGTTCATCACCATCTCCCAGAGTTCACTCAGACTCATGTCCATCGAGTCCATGATGCCATNCAAGAGAGACTGGGTGTAGTTATAGAGGTTGAGTTAATACGGGACCAGTGAGTACGGTTAATAGGTTAATGTGTATCACATCAAAGAGGGACACATGCTATGCAGAATTTCTGAAATTTGTGACCAAAAAAAACCCCCCAAAACTCCATTTGTCCCCATGTGAGCTTCTCATGAGATGAGCATTATGTGGACGTCACTTTGGCAGTGCTTTCTAAGTGCATTAATTGGGAGATCTGACTTTATTTCTCTGTAACTGAACTGGTGAACTTCCCTCTCTGTGGTGGCAGGGAATGGACCCAAAGCAGTGCCATCTTTCCTGTTTTTAACTGTGGTCTGTTCAGGAGTTGAGCACTGGCCTTTTAAGACTCTGTCCACTTCTTCCACTATTTCTGGGGTCTTTCTGAAATGTGCGCCATCTCCCAAATTTACCTGGGTTCCTATAACCTAGCATCTCCCCTTGGAAATTCAGTCTTTTCTCATCTCCATCATGCCCTGCAACTCTTGTGGGTTTGGTATGGGATGTCCAAGACAACCTGGTCAGCTGGGCCTGGGTGGGAATCAGAAAAGAAAATGCATGAACTTCAGGGATCCTTAAAGCCAGTTCCTGATCTTACTGCAACAGGGAGTCAGATGGACTTGGGACAGGACTTCACAAGGGACACATGGAATGCAGTACTCACTTTCCAGAGGTCGTTCGTGTTTCTCTGTTCGTTGCCCACTTTTAAGTCACTGAACTTGATTCTGTTTCAGCCTGCATCCCTTCATTCATTAAGGGCTGTACTCCATGCCAGGTGCTAGATACAAAAATGAAAAGATGGGGAGCCCTTGCACTTGAGTGGCTTTGACTGTCCAGCAGAGAGTCAGACTCACAATGTGATAAACTTGACAGTGGAATTGGGGAAAGATGACATGGCTCTTTCTGGAGAAATCAGGGAAGGGTTCACAGAGGAGGTGACCCTGAACCCTTGGAGAATAAGAACTGTCTCGATTTGTGGGGTAGTTAGTGGAGGTTTCCTAAGCAGGAGTGCAGAGGCATACATAACTTGAGGGATAATTGAAGGAGCCCCGTGTGGAGGAGGGGATCAATCAGGAAAGTTCAGGATGAGTAACAGTCATAAAGATTCATATGCTGTGGTTACTGTATGTCAGGTGCTATGTCAAATGCTTTACATCTATTATCTGATTTTACTTTTAAAATATTTGGCTTCGCCAGGTCTTAGTTGTGGANATAATCCAGGATGTCAGGCTCTTTGTGAATGATCATACCATCGTGGTCATGCAGGTCATTAAGACCTCTTTTGTATAGTTATTCTGTGTATTCTTGCCACCTCTTCTTAGTATCTTCTGCTTCTATTAGGTCCTTGCTGTTTCTGTCCCTTTATCATGCCCATCTTTGCATGAAATTAAACTGTCTAATATCAGGCAAAGCAGCACCAGGACATATCATAAACAGTAAGGGCACTGACAAATCTCCAGGAAATTCATACTGTTTCTGAAACATTCATTTCAATAATATTTTGTCCACAAAAATGTAGCCTAGGGAAGGTTAGGCATCTCATGATTTGACAAAGCCTCCCATGAAAGTCAATATATCAAATAAAATTTTTACAAAGTTAAAGATCCTTCGTGATTTTCCAGGATCATTCTGGGAAAGCTCAAATAGGGTTTCATAATAAAGACTATATTACTCAGGGAAATTCCTTGGTGATCTGGTGGNGACAAAGCCTCCCATGAAAGTCAATATATCAAATAAAATTTTTACAAAGTTAAAGATCCTTCGTGATTTTCCAGGATCATTCTGGGAAAGCTCAAATAGGGTTTCATAATAAAGACTATATTACTCAGGGAAATTCCTTGGTGATCTGGTGGTTAGGACTTTGTGCTTCACTCCAAGTGTCTGGGTTCGATCCCTATTCAGGGAAATCAGATTCCAGAAGCCTCCTGGCATGGCAGGGGAAAAAAACTAAATGTATATCACTTAGGATTTGAGTGTGGGGAAAGTAAAATAAAAGAGTTGTCAGGAAGTTTGAACACTTGGTTAAATGAGATAATGTGTCACTAACAAACACTACTTGTCTATTTAACCAAAGTGACTAAACGTTTTGAAACCACATATTGAATGAAATGCAATTGTAAAGAACTTTAGTTCTTTCAAAATTGACATGGCTTGATTGAGGGCCATGATAAAGTCAACGTAAAGCAAAGAAGATTATTCTGTTAAGAAAGAATCTTTGTTTTGTAGGCAGATGACTCAAAAAATAAAGAATAACTGTACAACCATAGTAATTTTACTACCAATAATTTAAGGAAATATTTCCAGTTTAATAGAGAAAATCAAATTCTAGTTTTGCATCAGTATACTATTAAATATTATAGCTCAATTTTAAAAATCTTACAAACAAACCCATTGTCTTTAGCCAGCTTTGACCACAAGAAAGAAAATCCCTTTTCTGAGAAGCATATCCATTCAGGTTTTGTTCTGCCCTTTCATCTTTTTCATTTTGGAACAACCAGTCATTTTACTTTAGGGAAAAAATTATTCTTTTTCCTTAACAAAAACATATTCTGCACATTTTGTATAGTTAGTTGTTTTAATATAAGTGTCGAGTTTTAAGTTAGCAAAAGATCTTGGAAACTATCTTTAAGGCTGACATACTACATATAAAACATAATTACTGCTAAAAGAAAGTTGCATGACAGTAAATTCACTTTCATTAATTCCTGAGAATTTTAAGAGGTTTCTATTCATAAAAATCACTTAATTTTCTCTAAACCTATCATAATGGAGATCCCTGAAGGGCTTTCATAATCTAATTCAGCAATACCATCAGGGTAGTGCATATTATATACACATACACACACATAAACATAAATATAAGATAAATAAGTCCTGGGGATGCAATGTAGAACATGGAGACTATAGTTAATAAAACTGTACTACACTGTGTATTTTTTCAAAGTTGCTGACAGGGTAGATTTTTTAAAGTCTCATTGTAAGAAAAAAAATACTATGTGCATTGATAAATGTTAACTAGACTTATCACAATGATCATTTTTCAACATATACAGATATTGTTATGCTATACACTTGAAACCAATATAATGTTATATGTTTTCAGACATACTTCTTTAACCTCCACTGTTTTTTAGGATAGCAATCAGAACACCTCTTCCCATGGTATCATATTTTGTGATACCTATACTACCTGTAATGCCATGTGGCTGAGTAGGGGCTTCACAGAGCCACAGTGGACTTGTGTTATGAGAGCTTTCAGGTAAAATACCCCACATGGGGTCTGTGACTTTCTGACACCAGCAGGTAACCACTTTTTCTTGGCATGGGAAGGAGATTAATTTAACAGGCTTTCAGTACTTCCTAGTGAAGTCAGGCATGTTTAGTTCTGTGTTCCCCTTCTCAGACATAGGAAATACCTGCACTTAAAGGGGATTCTGCAAGTATCTTGCTCAGTAATCACCCAGCTTTCTAGAAAGGAGAAACACAGAATCTCAGTCCCACTCCAGTCCTCCTGAATCAGAACTTGNCAACTCTTTGCCACTCCATAGACTCCAGCATCCCAGGCTTCCCTGTCCTTCACCACTTAAAGGGGATTCTGCAAGTATCTTGCTCAGTAATCACCCAGCTTTCTAGAAAGGAGAAACACAGAATCTCAGTCCCACTCCAGTCCTCCTGAATCAGAACTTGCATTTTTATCAAGATCTACTGGATATGGGTCTCCCAAGTGTCTCAGTGGTAAAGAAACTGCCTTCACAAAAGCAGTTCTAAGAAGGAAGTTTATAGCAATACAATCCTACCTCAAGAAACAAGAAAAACATCGAACAGACAACCTAACTTTATACCAAAAATGACTGGAAAAAGAACAAAGTAATCCCAAAGTTAGCAGAAGGAAAGAAGTCATAAAGATCACATCATAAATAAATGAAAAAGAAATGAAAAAAACAATAATAATGATTAATAAAACTAAAAGTTGGTTCTTTGAGAAGGCAGACAAAACTGACAAACCTTTAGCCAGAGTCACCAAGAAAAAAAAGAGGTAAGAATCAAATCAAAAAAATTAGAAATGAAAAAGGAGAGGTTACAAGAGACAACACAGAAATACAAAGGATTATAAGAGATTGTTATGAGCAACTATATGGTAGTCAAATGGACAACCTGGAAGAAATGGACAGATTCTTAGAAAAATTCAGTCTTCCAAGACTGCACCATAAGAAATAGAAATTATGAACAACCCAATTACAAGCACTGAAATAAAAACTGTGATTAAAAAAAAAATACTCCCCAGAAGCTAAAGCCCAGGGCTAGATGGCATCATAGGTGAATTTTATGAAACATTTAGAGAAGAGCTAATGCCTAAACTTCTAAAACTCTTTCAAAAAATTGTAGAGGAAGGAACACTTCCAAAATCATTCTCTGAGGTCACCATCTCCCTGATACTAAAACCAGACAAAGACAACACAAAAAAGAAAATTATAAACCAATATGCAAAAATAGATGCAAAAATTCTCAACAAAATTCTAGCAAACGGAATTCAACAACACATTAAAAAGATCATATGCCATGATCAAATTAGGTTTATCCCAAGGATGCAAGGATTCGTCAATATATGCAACTCAGCCAATGTAATATATGATATTAACAAATTAAAAGAGAAAAACCATATGATAATATCACTAGATGCAGAAAAAGCCTTTGACAAAATTCAGTACTTTGATTAAAATTCTTCAAAAATGGGCATAGAAGGAACCTAACTTAACATAGTAAAGACCATATATGATAAACTCACAGCAAACAGTATTCTTAATGGTGAAAAACTGAAAGCATTGCCCTTAAGATTAGGAAGAAAACAAGGGCACCCACTCTCACCACTATTATTCAACAGAGTTTTTGAGGTGCTAGCTATGGCAATCAGAGAAAAAAAATAAATAAAAGGAATCCAGATTGGAAAAGAAGTAAAACTCTCACTGTTTGCAGATGAAATGATACTATATATACAAAACCCTAAAGATACTATCAGAAAATTATTAGAGCTAATCAGTAACTTTGAATTTAGCAAAGTTGCAGGATTCAAAATCAATACACAGAAATCACTTGCATTCCTATATACTAACAATGAAAAATCTGAAAGAGAAGTTGAGGAATTAATCCCATCTCCTATTGCAACAAAGGGAATAAAATACCTAGGAATAAACCTACATAAGGAGACAAAAGAACTGTATACAGAAAATTATAAGAGACTGATAAAGGAAATCAAAGATGAAATAAAGAGATGGAGAGCTATTCCATGTTCCTGGGTTTGAAGAATCAATATTGTGAAAATGAGTATCCTAACAAATGCAATCTATGGAGTCAATGCGATCCTTTTCAAATGATCAATGGCATTTTTCACAGAACTAGAACAAAAAAATTCACAATTCATATGGAAACACAAAAGACCCCAAAGAGCCAAAGCTTTTAAGAAGGAAGTAGTGAGAAAGAAGAATGGAGCTGGAGGTATCAACCTTCCTGACTTCAGACTATCCTACAAAGCTGCAGTCATCAAGACAGTATGGTACTGGCACAAACCCAAAAATATTGACCAGTGGAACAAGATAGAAAGCCCAGAGATAAACCCATGCACCTAGAATATACAATGGGGCAAAGAAAGCCTCTTCAATAAGTGGTGTTGGGAAAACGGGACAGCTCCATGTAAAAGAATGAAATTAGAACACTTCCTAACACCATACATAAAGATAAATTAAAAATGGATTAAAGACCTAAAAGAAGACCAGAAACTATAAAACTCTAAGAGGAAAGCATAGGTAGAACACCCTATGACATACATCACAGCAAGATCCTCTATGCCCCACATCATAGAATAACAGAAATAAAAACAAAAATAATCAAGCAAGACCTAATTAAACTTAAAAGCTTTTGCACAGCGAAAGAAACTATAAACAAGGTGAAAAGACAACCCTCAGAATGGGGAAAAAATAGCAAGTGAAACAACTGACAAAGGATTGATTTCCAAAACATACGAGCAGCTCATACAAGTCAATAACCAGAGAAACAAACAATCCAATAAAAAACTGTGGGAAAGATATAAACGGACATTTCTCCAAAGAAGATATACAGATGGCTAACAAACACACGAAAGGATGATCAACATCACTCATTATACAAATGAGAGAAACACAAATCAAATGAGACAAATACAAATCACAACTACAGCGAGATATCTCTTCACACCAGTCAGAATGGCCATCATAAATAAGTCCACAAACAATAAATGCTGGAGATGGTGTGGAGAAAAGGGAACCCTCTTGCACTGTTGGTGGGGATGTAAATTGATGCATCCACTATGAAAGACAGTATGGAGATTCCTTTAAAAAATAGGAATAAAACCACCATATGATCCACCAATCCCACTCCTAGGCATATACCTTGAGGAAAACAAAATTGAAAAAGACGCATGCATCCCATTGTTTATTGCAGCACTAATTACAATACCTAGAACATGGAAGCCACCTAGGTGTCGATCAGCAGATGAATGGGTAAAGAAGCTGTGGTACATATATACAAAGGAATATTATTCAGCCTTAAAAAGAAATGTGTCTGAGTCAGTTCTGATGAGGAGGATGAACCTAGAGCCTATGGTACAGAGTGAAGTAAGAAACAGCAGAACAAATATCATATACTAATGCATATAAATGGAATCTAGAAAGATGGTACTGATTAAATTATTTGCAGAGAGGCAATGGAGACAGAGACATAGAGAACAGACTTATGGACATGGGTGTGGGGGAGGGGTACAAGGAGGGAGGAGAAGGTAAGATGTATGGAGAAGTAATATGGAAACTTACATTACCATATGTAAAATAGATAGCCAGTGGGAATTTGTTGTATGAATCAGAGAACTCAAACTGGGACTCTGTAACAACCTAGAGGAGTGGGATGGGCAGGGAGGTGGGAGGGGGCATATGTATACCTATGGCTGATTCATATTGATGTTTGGCAGAAACCAACACAACTCTGTAAAGCAATCATCCTTCATTTAAAAAAGAAAAAAAAAAAAACAGAATTATCCTGCAAAGCAGGAGATGCAGGCACATGTGGGTTCGATTCCTGGGTTGGGAGGATCCCCTGGAGGAGAGCATGGCCACCCACTCCTGCATTCTTGCCTGGAGAAACCCATGGAGAGAGGAGACTGGCTGCCCACAGTCCATGGGGTCACAAAAAGTCAGAGATGACTGAAGTGAACTTAGCATGCACCGGATTTGTGCATACCTTTCATGACAGTAAACTGACCTGCAGGATTCCCAGATGGCTTAGTGTAAAGAATCTTCTGCAGATCCAGTCATATGTGGGTTAGAGCCCTGGTTTGGGAAGATCACCCAGAGGAGAAAGTAGCCACCCACTCCAGTATCCTTGCCTGGAGAATCCCATGGACAGAGGAGCCTGGTNCCCAGATGGCTTAGTGTAAAGAATCTTCTGCAGATCCAGTCATATGTGGGTTAGAGCCCTGGTTTGGGAAGATCACCCAGAGGAGAAAGTAGCCACCCACTCCAGTATCCTTGCCTGGAGAATCCCATGGACAGAGGAGCCTGGTGGATTTGGGTCCATGAGGTCACAAGGGTCTGGCATGAGAAGTCACTCACATGCCACAGCAGCAACCCTGAGCTCCACCCACGCCCTTTGCTAGACCGGTTGGTGGGGGTCCGGTGTGTTCCTGTCAAGATTTCCTTCAGTGGAAGAAATCATTGGAAAAGGGTTGAAAGCTGTTTGGCCACTAGGTGGCTAGTACTAGATGGTGAAGCCAAGAAAATAATGGGAGAATGGATGAACTGTAAACATTTTCATGCACATGTGGTTTTTACAGGAAGCTGTTGTAGTTTTGCCTTCCTCCCCTAGAGAACAGTGATTAAAGGAAAAAGATCAGAATTTCATTTAGTAAGCACCACTGGGGCTTTGTTTCTGCACCCAGTGCTGAGCTGAACCCTTGGAATACACAAATGGAGAGCATGACTGGCAACTGTCACACCACAGCTCCTGTCCAATGTGGAAGAGCCCTGCCAAAGAATCATAGTGACTGCTGGGCTCATGGCTGGGTGCCATGTGGTGGGTAACCTTTGAGCAAATCCAAGGTTGGACTCTGTCCAGCTCTGAAATGTAAGTTGCTCTGCCAGGAGCCAGCACAGGAGATCCCACCCATGACAAGGTCATGTGAAGGAGACCTGACAAGCAAGGCTTCAGGACTCGAGGGACTCCCTGGGCTGATTCCACCCATGACAAGGTCATGTGGAGAGACCTGACAAGCAAGGTGGATCAGGACTCGAGGGACCACTGGACCTGCTCGAGCATCTACCCCAAACCAGAATCTGTCTGTCTTACTATTTTATGCCTTTCACCAACTCTTCTGACATTAACAGGGGGCTATCCCTGATCACCTTTTTCTGGAAAAAAATAACTTAGGGCTCTAGTTGATAAATCTCCTGGGCATGAAAGGAGTATTTCAATTCAAACCCCCTGTTAGCATTCTAGCTTACTTGGCAGGTTTATCCAGACTGTTGCAATATTGTTGAGCCAATCCATTGTGTTCCTGGGAGTGCATATAGTTAAGATGTAGAAAAAAGAAGTAGTGGCCTTAACATTAGCAACATTAGACTTTGAGTTAATAAGTTCTTTCTTTGCTGTAACCCACTGAATCTTTGCTCCATAAAAATGTAACTTTGTACTTTAAGAGTGATGCAGCCTAAGGAATTTAAGAAAAAAGATTTCAAGGGAAAGTAAGTGTTTTAGCTGACCCATCTTTATCAAAAAAGGGTCATAAAAAGTCAACAGGTCTCTGGGGCAGAAGATAAAATACAAAATATAAGACCCTTGTTTATGAAACGGTATGCAGGAAGAAACCTGGTATCAATAAAAGTTAATACTGATTGAATGTTGAGCTGACTCTGCATTTTTCACTTTGCTCAATGTACAACTCAGGATATAAAATCTCCCTCTGAAAATAAAGTGATGGGCCTTGCTCGCCACAGCTTGTTCTCCCTATGTCATTCTTTCTTTCTCTTTCCTTTTCCTTTTCAGGCTGATTCCCTGGAGTGCAGAGGCCCTCTGAGTTCACTTTCCTGCCTGTGCTTCTAAGACCCACTTGAGATGTGCCCAAAGTGGGGCACCTTCAGCTATTCAAGAGGGCTCCTGTGGCCTACGTGAACAGAGCAAGTCCCATGCTGGGGCTTTACTGGCTTTCTGCGTAAACCAAGGAATATCAGCCTCTTTCTCTCCTCTATTTTCTTAACTGCATAATTCTTTCCTTATCTCTTTCT
>SJYV01054039.1:0-20581 GCA_006410875.1 Neotragus pygmaeus | reverse complement strand
CCCCATGGACTTCAACCTTCTAGGCTCCTCCGTCCATGGGGCTTTCCAGGCAAGAGTACTGGAGTGGGGTTGCCATTGCCTTCTCCATCAAGCCTTCCTTGCCCTCCACTGACCTCTAACTGCGACTATCTTCTCCCCTTCCCTGTGGACTTTTTTTAAAGATGACTCGGCACGTGCTATGTGAACACTCTTTTCCATTTAGCTACTTTTAGTTGAAAATGGAATGTCTACATGAGACAAAAGCAACGTAGAAGAGGCTACTGCAGTTCTGAGCCGCCCAGCTCCTCACCAGCCCACCATGATCCAGCTTCTGCTCCACCAGGCCACGGAACCCACTCTGGCAAAGGTCTCCAGTGACTGTCTCCGTCCACAGGTGGGCTTTCCCAGCCTTACCTGACTGTGCCTCTGCACTCCTGACCCGGTCCCTCCCTGACTCTACAGAACAGCTTTGAGGCGTTATAACACAAGCTCTTCCTTTCCTGGTGCCTCTTAAATACTGATATGAAACACCTTCACCCATTTTCCTCTTCCTGTGAGCATCCACCTCAGGTAAACTGACCATGTAATTCCTATGATCTTAATGGGGTGCCTTTGAGAGTGAAAGAAGGCAGCGTTAATAATTACTACTCTTCAATAGTGAGTGTTTAGAACTAAGATTGTTCCATATAGACTGCGAATATATGGTCCCTCGATTCTCCTGGGAGATCACATCCACTGCTGCGGTTATAACAAACACAATTTGCAAAAATAAATCTGTAGCCTTGATACTGCCAGTGAATTTTATTTTCCAACCCTCAGATATTGATTTCCTAAGTGCATGCATGCTAAGTTGCTTCAGTAATGTCCAACTCTTTGCAACTCCTTGGACTATAGCCCGCTAGGCTCCTCTGCCCATAATTTCCCAGGCAGGAATACTGGAGTCAGTTGCCATTCCCTTCTCCAGAGGATCTTCCCAACCTGACCCAGGGATCGAACCCATGCCTTTTATGTCTCCTGCATTTGTAGGCAGGTTCTTTACCACTAGCACCACCTAGGAAGCCCCGATTTCTTACAGATCTCTCAAATTCAGCATAGCTGAAACACAGCCATAGCCATTCCGAAAACCTGCTAATCCTCATCTTTCCTTTCCAGGTCAGCCGGAAGACCCGGCCGCTCAGCTCTCCCAGCTGGAGCTCACTGTGCACTTCCGGCTCTCCCTCACCCGTCCGGTGCCCCCGGACCCTGGGCGCAGCCTTCCATCGGACATCCCTGCTCCAGTCCTGTCCGCCTCTAGTCTGCTCCACCCTGCAGCCAGGGGGCCCTGAGACTGCCCGCGCCGCTGCTCCGACCCTCTCAGTGGCTTCCCGTCCCCTCCAAGGTGAGGATTCTCATCAGGATCTCGATCTCAACTCCCTCGAGCTCACAACCTGCGCGTCACTCTCGCTTTGCACTCTCAGGAAACCAGGCAGCTTGTGAAAACACATACACGCCCCCCACGAAGCTGTCTTTCTCGAGCTTCTGTGTTCACGCTGCAGACCCCTCAGCTCACTCACCTGCGTCTACGGCATTTTCTCGGGTCACACGCCTGCCCAGAGGGGAGCCTGGCGCCTCTCCTGAGCGCTCCTGCTGCCTCCTCTACCGCAGGACCAGACACATCAGTCTTCAACTGGCCACGTTCTCCTGGACTTTGTCCTACTAGTTCCTACCATCACTAGGCCTACTAGTTAACGTTTCCTACTAATTGGTAAACTTCCTAAGGACAGGGGCAGTGCCCCTTAAATACTTCACAAATAGTCATCCTATTTTTAGGCAATCTCACCTACTGTTATGGATTTAAACAAGCAAATTAAAATAGCTAGGACTTTATATTTAAATAAACAACTTCATTACTCCTACGTTTTTTTCACTTGTGTCTGTGTTCTATAAGGTCTTAAAAATGGGCAAGGGCTTCAGCTGTCCCAAATCGCCAAGTTTTCTGAAATTAATTTTTAAAAGCAGATCTTAGGATAGGAAACATTCTGATTAAAAATATGGTTGTGATTTACAAGAGTTAACGAAAGAGTAAATATTCAGTTAAGACTACAGAAAATCAGAATAGATTCCAATAGTTGTTTGGCTTGAAAAATTTTTTGAAAATATTATCCAAAAGTAATTTTTTAAATAAAGGAGGATTCTCATTCCTTTTGTTTTTCATGTAGTCCGTTCAGTCACTCAGTNTAAATATTCAGTTAAGACTACAGAAAATCAGAATAGATTCCAATAGTTGTTTGGCTTGAAAAATTTTTTGAAAATATTATCCAAAAGTAATTTTTTAAATAAAGGAGGATTCTCATTCCTTTTGTTTTTCATGTAGTCCGTTCAGTCACTCAGTTGTTTGTGTCCGATTCTTTGTGACTCCATGGACTATAGCACGCCAGGCCTCCCTGTCCATCACCAACTCCTGGAGCTTTCTCAAACTCATGTCCATTGAGTCGGTGATGCCATCCAACCATCGCATCCTCTGTCATCCCCTTCTCCTCCTGCCTTCAATCTTTCCCAGCTTCAGGATCTTTTCCAATGAGCCAGTTCTTTCCATCAGGTGTCGAAAGTATTAGAGTTTCAGCTTCAGCATCAAGTCCTTCCAAAAAATATTCAGGACTGATTTCCTTGTTTTTCATTACCTACACTTTATAAAAATCATACTCTTTTTCAGTGGGAGATTAGCATTAAATAGTCTAAAATCTATCCAAACATTCTCCTCTACTTCCCAGGTTATTTCCTCTTATGATTTCCATGTTCTTACTCAGAAAGAATTTTCTACTTTGTATGCCAAAACTCAAACCATTTGACCTTCAAGGCACAGAATAAAATTACAAGTTTTGGATAAAATGTGGTGCTCCTGTCATTTATTCATTCAAGTAATTTGGGAGGAACTTTAAAAGTATAATCTAGAATTTAAAGAATATTATTAGTTTTACCAGAGGGATAACAACAGCATCTGGCACAACGGAAATCTAATGAATAAATAGAGAACCACACAGTAATTTAACAGTCAAGATTACGAATGGCTCCAAATAGTTTTATGTTCTTCTGACAAAGTCCCACTCTTACAGTAGTTTTTTATTTCCTACTTCATCATCACTTTGTGCAAACATTCCTAATTACATTTTGGCTTACAAATCTGGTTTTGTGAACTCTTCCTTTTGAAAAGGGAAACAGTTCGAGGTATTCTGAAATTTAAAACATGCTCTGCTTTTCTCTTCAAGCTGAGGATTATCGGACTATTCCAAAGGGGCAGGCCCAGGCTTTCCAGCTAGGCAAGCACCCAGAGATAGATCCTATGAGACAGGAATGCATCTGCCACTGAGCACTCCATTGAGAAATATGCCTGGTCAAAATTTAACTAATAAGTTAGAGTATCTTTAAATGCAATATTTATTTTTTATTGGCAAGTTGTTGATACTATAAAAACAGCTCTTATCTTCTGATAAATATTCTTGAATATTCCCTACCTGTCAGAAGGTGGAGCTCTAAACATATCTGAAACACTGGCTTTTTCTATGCATGCTTCACAAATGTGTGTAATGACGAGATCAAAGCAGGAGGAAAGTCTTTAGAAAAATGGTTCTGAAGAATATTCCAATTCTCTCAGGATAAAATTACCCACATCTGATACATACATGTTAACTCACAAAAATATATTTAGTATGTTCCTCTGAAACTTCCAATATACTGCCTATGATAAACATGTAGGCATGGTAATTCAAAATAAAAGACAAAATACATTTAAGAGACACAGTTTACAAACTCAGGACCGCCAAACTGCATGCCCGCACGGCCATTAGCACTTACAAGCGTCTCGGATGTAGAGCAACATGGCCACGAAGACGTAGTCAACCAAAGTCAGGGTGAGGCTGTCTGCGAACAGGGCGTCCCAGACCACCAGGAGGTCCTGCAGCGGGAACTCTCGGCCGAACAGCAGCCGCACCCACCGTCTGCAGGAAACAAAAGCCGAGTTCAGGAGACGGTACAGTTGAGAGCAATGTAAAGAGGAATCATCCTCTCCTGTAGCTGTGAAAAAATCATAATTTTTAACTGATCACACCGAGCAAATATTACATATAAAATTATAATACAGTAAAGTCCAAGTTTTAGGCTTTCAAATGCACTTTGAAATTTTATAATGAGGCCACACTCTTTAAACTTTGTTCCTACAGGTATACAACACAAGTGCAATATCTGAAAAGGGTAGAAATCTTTCGTATGCATTAGAAATCATAAATCTCAAAAAGGCAAGGAGGAAAGTGAACGTAGTCTGATAGTTACCTCGTGTGTAAGGTTATGAATTAAATAATAATGTTGCACAATTTTGTATCACTACTGTGACCTTTTTTGTTAACTAGACTTTTGCAAACGGTCATATGACAAATTACTATAGACAAAACAGAAAACTGCATTCTGACATGTCACTCCTATGTAAAAATATTCATTTTAAAATTAAATGTGAAAAAAAAACACAGATATTTTTTGTCAAGTGTAGACAGTTATCTCAAATGAAACATATAATGATACTTGATTTTTAACTTCAGAATAACTTATCAAGGAGGCTACCTTCCTAGGGTATTATTTCAAAACACAGTCACTCCTATGGCCAGGGGAATGGACACCACAGAGCAGATACAAGAAGCTAACAAGAAAGCCAAACAAGGCTTGTCTGTAATTATGCATCATAAACAGCAACACTCCAGACTTTGAGCAAATGCTAAGCCACTGATATCTATTCTTATGAGAAAATTAAAACAATTCACTTGATATATTTTTACCCATTTACTTCTAATTTTATATACATGGCTATAATTCCTTTATTCAAGTCTTTTTCTAGGCACTTAAGCTAGAAATCTATGTAATTCTATCACACAACAAAGACTCAAAAATTCTAAATTTCTAGTACCAAGAAATAGCACAGAATAGGGGACATTCTTTAAAGATTAGTTCAGAGATATTACCTCTTTGCAAAATTCAAAACCAAATATAACCATCTGTGAGGTTAAAGTGAGGCCAAAAAAAATCAGATACTACTTTTTTCAGGGAGTATTACATTTAAGGAGGAATCAAAAAGCTGTGACAAAATAGTGTATAATAACACAGACGTATCAGTTTATTAAGAGCCATACGATCAAATACTTGAATTCCTTTATTCATATTACCAAATTAATCAACAGAAAAATTAAATTATATTTTCAATTACATCTTAAATTATGTTACTCAATTTTTCAGGAAGGAAATTTAATGCCTAAGTGACACCAGCATTTAAAAAATGTTACAGAACTGCTTACAATTTTTATCTACCTTTTAATTCATACCCCACTGCTAATATGAAAGGTTGCTAACACAAAATGCATATGTGTATTTTGTCTAGTATGCCTATATTTATGTGGCTTAGAATAAAACATTATTTCTACACACACTTCTAATTCTTTTAAATTACAAATGCTAATATTTACTATTTTAAGAAGTACCAAAATATCCCTAAATTACACAGGTTGCTCTTCTTAATTAAAAACAATTGCTTTTCCAAGAGTTTTGGTGGAACCAATGGGCAAAGAATGGGCAAAGCAAAAAGCGCCTGGGTTAAACCATACAGTGGACCTGGTGAAAGGACCTTTACACCGATAACTGTATCGGCAAAACTAAGTGATTCCAATCATTTTAGAACATGGCCATTCAGTTATCCAACTGACACAAGCAAAGAAAAATCCATCAGTGAAAAAGCTGATGAGGACCTAACGTACAACATGGTGACCACAGCTGGCGACAGGGTGTTGTGTGATTGAAATTTGCTCAGAAAGAAAGAACTTAAATGTTCTCACCAAAAATAATAATAATAAACCTGTGAGGTGATGGCTGTGTTAATTTCCTTTCACAACATGCACCTACATCAAATCACAATGATGTATGCTACATACCTACAACTGTATTTGTCAGTTATATCTCAATACAACTGGAAAATAGAAGTAAATAAATAAACTTGAGAATTATCTTGGTTTGATGGATAGGTAAATTTTGGCACTTTGAAAATTACATATTCTGACATTAAAGTGATTCCTCCTGGTTTCAAAGCCGGATGCCAGCATGAAACTCACCAACAACGGAACCCTAGGCCCTGAACCTGCCCCCTTCCTGCCTGGAGCTGACTTCCCTGCTTCCTTTATTTGAATAAGCCCACGGTAACTCCGGCTGCAGTTTCCCCAGAGACACTGCTTCTGTGAGGCCTTGAGTGGAGGGACATTTTTTTTCTGTGTGTTTTTCCTGTTATCTCCTACTGAAAGTAAAATGCCTTTTGAAAAAAAGGTGATGTATTAGATTACAAAAAACATCACTTGTCAAAAAAAATAAAGAACTAATAAAGGTTAATACACGCCACAAAAATGCAATGCCGTCTTTCCCCCTCTAACTTAAAGTTCAAATTCCTCTCATTTTCTCAGGGACAATCGCATCTTTGGTTTCATCACGGATAATGCAGAGAAGAGAAAGGAGCCTACTTCTCAGAAATAATGCATAGTTTTATTGTTTTTATGACAAAACGCTCAGTTTCTGCCCAAACCGGCTGTCTTGCAACATGCCTGCTGTTCCGGGTTGCACGAGCCTCGCTGTGGAACCCACCCCGCTGTGACGCACGTGGGCAGCCGCTGCCGCAGTGCGGTCGGGCGGGGGGCTCAGACACCCAGCAATCGACAGGGAATAAAACACGCCTTCAAGACCACAGCACACAGGTCTTCAGCGCGTCTCTGTTTAATGTGGAAGCTGTGCTGTGCCACTTCATAAATGTTTCACACTGCTTTATTTTTTAGGTTTCACCTTGCCAAGTACACTGGTAAATAATTCCAGGGCAAGGACCATATTCGGTGTATGCGTGTGCATGAGAGAGACAATGACAGACAGACACACACACACACACACACACACACACACACACACACACAGAGCCAGAGAGTTCTTCTTTGTCAGAGAACATCTTGCTCAGTGTTTTACATGTTCACCAAGATCTTTGTTAAACTCACTGTAATGCCACCTGTCACGCTACCTAGAAGCAAAGACGTAGCTAAATTGGAAATACAGGCATTGATCTTGTTAGTGGCAGCATAAAAATAATTCAGGAAGTGGGGGAAACCCGGAAACACAGAAGGAAAGAATTAATTAGATGCCTAGCATGTTTATCAGCTTGGCCAAAAAATTTGTTCGGTTTTTCGGTATGATGTTATAAAAAATCCAAAGGTACATTTTGACCAAGCCACTTCCCAGGTGATGCAACGGTAAAGAATCTGCCTGCCAATGTGGGAGACACAGCTTCGATCCCTGGGTGGGAAGATTTCCTGGAGTAGGAAATGGAAACCCGCTCCAGTATTCTCACCTGAAAAATTCCATGGACAGAGGAATATGGCAGGCTACAGTCCATGGGATCACAAAGAGTTGGACACGACTGAGCAGCTAAGCACAATATGTAAGACTCTTAGTGGGTTGTACATGTAAGGATATTAAATTAAAGCAAAATATAGTTTCCTCTATTTAATATGCACTTATAGGAAAATTAAGGCCAAATTCTCAAAATATTTAAGAAGTCCTGGTATGACTAATGGAATGCTTTGGGAGCAACAATGATCTTATCAATAATTTAATCACTTTTACCCCAACTAGATTTAGTTCATACATATATTCACCATATAAAACTTCCTGTGCTATTTTGGGCTTTCTTCATTGAGCTTAAAAGCCAAGAAAAAAAAAAAATCTTTATGGAATGAGTTACCAGCAGAAAGTATTTCAGTGTGCTTTTGTGTTCTTAGAAAGGAAAACGTACTCTAAGAAATGAGGTCTTGTAAAAGAAGTCACTCCTAAAATTAACATGCTTTCACTGCAGTTAAAAATATTTAGCAAGATTTTAAGTTACACTTAAGGGTAGCATTAAGCCTTCTTTTAACTTCAGTTTAATGGCTTGCTACTATTAATCTCGAGTTATGTACATCACACCTACAGATTGAAATGCTCATAACCATGTACGTTTTATCACTTGTGTTAATACAATAATTCATNACACACACACACACACACACACACACACACAGAGCCAGAGAGTTCTTCTTTGTCAGAGAACATCTTGCTCAGTGTTTTACATGTTCACCAAGATCTTTGTTAAACTCACTGTAATGCCACCTGTCACGCTACCTAGAAGCAAAGACGTAGCTAAATTGGAAATACAGGCATTGATCTTGTTAGTGGCAGCATAAAAATAATTCAGGAAGTGGGGGAAACCCGGAAACACAGAAGGAAAGAATTAATTAGATGCCTAGCATGTTTATCAGCTTGGCCAAAAAATTTGTTCGGTTTTTCGGTATGATGTTATAAAAAATCCAAAGGTACATTTTGACCAAGCCACTTCCCAGGTGATGCAACGGTAAAGAATCTGCCTGCCAATGTGGGAGACACAGCTTCGATCCCTGGGTGGGAAGATTTCCTGGAGTAGGAAATGGAAACCCGCTCCAGTATTCTCACCTGAAAAATTCCATGGACAGAGGAATATGGCAGGCTACAGTCCATGGGATCACAAAGAGTTGGACACGACTGAGCAGCTAAGCACAATATGTAAGACTCTTAGTGGGTTGTACATGTAAGGATATTAAATTAAAGCAAAATATAGTTTCCTCTATTTAATATGCACTTATAGGAAAATTAAGGCCAAATTCTCAAAATATTTAAGAAGTCCTGGTATGACTAATGGAATGCTTTGGGAGCAACAATGATCTTATCAATAATTTAATCACTTTTACCCCAACTAGATTTAGTTCATACATATATTCACCATATAAAACTTCCTGTGCTATTTTGGGCTTTCTTCATTGAGCTTAAAAGCCAAGAAAAAAAAAAATCTTTATGGAATGAGTTACCAGCAGAAAGTATTTCAGTGTGCTTTTGTGTTCTTAGAAAGGAAAACGTACTCTAAGAAATGAGGTCTTGTAAAAGAAATCACTCCTAAAATTAACATGCTTTCACTGCAGTTAAAAATATTTAGCGAGATTTTAAGTTACACTTAAGGGTAGCATTAAACCTTCTTTTAACTTCAGTTTAATGGCTTGCTACTATTAATCTCGAGTTATGTACATCACACCTACAGATTGAAATGCTCATAACCATGTACGTTTTATCACTTGTGTTAATACAATAATTCATATTTTACCAGACTTACTTAGTAATTAAAATCTACACAAACCAAAAGGACCATCTGATGTATTAAATTTAATAATAAACCACCCAAAGACAGGACAGTCTCTATGTCTGTACTCACGCAACACGGCTCTCATTTTTAAATTTCTGTGTAATTAAGCCGCTATTCCCTTGGGATCAGTAACTCTTGATGGTGTTATTGCTTAGTGAATGACCCATGGAAACACCAAGAAAAATACACTTTTTACTGATCAGCTTATGAAAGTGACCAGTTTGACTGAGGTTTAAAAAAACAGCCTTGCTCCAACATGGCTGTGGTGGGTTATGTATGCAGAAAGCAATCAGTATACTAAATCTTCATTTTTTTTTTCTTCCAAGATATGGGTACAGCCACTTCAGAAGAACAAGTGAAATGGAAAAGGTATATTCAACTTAATGTAACACACATTATTAGGGCATCTTAAGTAACCCGTGATCATGAAATGATAGCGCTGGATAAGAATATAGAACACAAAAGCACAGTTAGATTTTTGCTTAATGATATTAATCTTCTTTTGTTTTCGTTCACCTGGGCTTTTCAAAGGTAACAATTTTTAAATTACTAGTGGACAAGGAACACAGAATCCAAATTTGGTATTTGCATCAGAGAAAAGCAAAAGTAAGCCAGAAGGCCTGGTCTTTGCGCCTGTCGCCTCCTTGATGGAACTCAGGCGCTTCTTCCACTGAGCTCCTCTGCACTCAGTTCCTTTGAATTAATTTACCTCGAGCTTTCCTTTATGTCAACTCTGTGAAAGCCTTAAAACCAGAATAAAATACTGAAGTGATTATAATTAGGGTCACAAGGCATTCTCATCTAACTTCTTTGGAGAGCAAAGGTACAAAAGATGGAAGGCAAAATAAATAATTTTTCTTGTTTCCCATTTATTCTAACAGCTGTGCAGAATAAATTATTAGAAGATGCTTAGCCTGTTTGCTACTCTTTTTTACCTAGTCAAATATATTAATTTGGTCTTCTTAAAAATATCTGAGATCTGCATACATTACAGAAACACGTGAATACTTCATGTCCATCAAACTCTACTGTAAAAACACAAGAAACTGTAACTTCAAATCAATTATTATCTAAGAACTCAAATCTACTTTCTAAGCACTCCTTATAATACACGGTTGAACAGCTTGAATTTGGCTTTCTGGGAAAACACGCTAAACGTAACTTAATCTCCACAGAATAAGTACGGGGACTGTTCAAAGAATATTTCTGACTTTGGGGAAAATTCCCTGTTCCTTTCAGAGGGCAGCACACAGCCCTTTATTAAGGAAGGTTTCTGTTTCCAAAAATAAGTTCCTAATAATTATCACCATTTCTACTGCAATTTATTCTCTTTGGCAAGGGTTTGAAGCTGTTTTGTCAAAACAACTGCAATACACCCTTGGCAAAAATAGCCTGCATGGGAAGCAGAGCCTTGCGCGTCCATGGCTTTCCAGGGCAACAAGGTGCTCGGAGCGCGTGGGCACAGAATGACCACCGCGCGTCTACAGGCATGCACACAGTCCTCTCTCAGAGGCAGACCTGCCATTTGGATTACAAGCGCGGTATTTCACGGACTGCGGGACTTTAGGATGTACGATTTACCAGCAAGTTTAGATAAATCTACTGAAGGACGGCCACAGGATTCTGCTTTAGTTCTGCGATGAGACTGCGCTCACTACTGCTCGCTGCGCCCAGGGTGCAGCTGGCACCCCCGCTCTGACTCGAGCGGACCCGGGGATCAAGGCTGCAGAGGTGCACTCTCCCTGCCCGATCAGTTTCGGGCTTCACTAGAGGGGGGCCACTGCGCTTCGAAGATGACTGACAGCAGGCTGCGCTGGCCTGTGAATCACAGCACGAAGAACCGAGGGTGGCTGGGGCCCGCGCTGGGGAATCAAATTCAGGCTCTGTGAGCGCCAGCTTTTGCTTATACTGCAGACAAAGTTTACTTCCAGGAAGTCTATCAGTAGGCTTCGTTCTGTCACTTTATCTCTGGGAAAGGGAGCTATGCGCGAGTCAGTGTCCTAAAGAGGATACCGAGGCTTCCGGAAGATAATCGCTCCTGTCCTTCCTAATAAGAAACTCATCAAAAAACAACACTTAGGCGACTTAATTTTTTTGAAACTGCCACAGACTATTTCATATAGCAATGGAATCAGCCTCACTGAGTAAGTTTCCAATTTCCTCTGCTTAAATCTCCTAATGCACTCATATACAGTATATCGTTGGAGGCACTGACATGAGGTTTGACCCTAAGCTGGGAAACGTCAGGGTCCATGGGACTCGGGAAGGAAGCTGGACCGCACACCTGCAGGCCGCTCACAGATCATGAAGTCATACTGAGCCCTTCCTCAGAGGCAACAGCGGTGACGGTCCCATGTGATGGCCTGCCGCTGCCAGGGGCTGCCAACACCTTGTGGAGGGCAGTTTTCTTGGACCCTCTCCTCCTCCTCCCCCACCCCCGCCCCACGAGGAGCACCAACCCTGCCTGGCCCCTCAGAGGGCAGGACAAGTGCCAGACTCAGGCCGGATGTTTGCAGACTCCATATCTATTAGGCTTCGCAGTCACACTGACCAGAGATAAAGACACTGATAAAAAAAACCCAGCTAAAAGGTTAGTTATGACAGTTTGGTTTGGTTTCCCTTCTCTTTTTCTTCCCTTGTGATCTTGTCCAGCAGATCACAAGCTCCATGGGGTTATTTGGTTTTGGACAGAGTACAGGAGTCAATAAATGTTTATTAAAGTAATACAAATGGAGACTTCTTTGGTGGCCCACTGGTTAAGAATCCACCTTTTGAAGCAAGGGATGCAGGTTTGACCCCTAGGTGGGGATCTGAGACCCTAGAAGCTGCGGGGCAACTGAACCTGGGTGGCAGAGCCGGGGAGCCGGAGCACTGCAATGCTGAATGCCTCAGAGCCTGGGCTTTAACCGAGAACCCCACGCACACGACCAGAGAGAGTCCGATGCTGCGACGAAGGCCTCGTGCAGCCAGAAGCAAAAATAAAAACAGGACCAGAATTAACACGAACCGCCCCTTCCCAGGCCCGCTCTCATTAAGCAGGGATCTCCCGGATCTTGCACTTGCATCGGTGACACAGGTTCCCCGGCTGCTGGTTAGACACTCCCCTGTGCCGCTCTCATCTCTGCAGGGACCCCTGGAACACACACTAGTAGTGAGTGATCACACCCAGGAGGACTCGCCAGAGGCTGCCTAGGCCCGCTGGGACGTGCTCCCTTCAGTTCCTGAACTCCGGCCCCCTGCCTGCCTGCGCCTTGGATGCGCCACAGCTGTGGCCTGGCCTCTGTGAGGACTCTGCCCACAAAAGTGTGATCCCAGGACCGGATGCATCACTGGGGAGCTTTCCGGAAGGATGAAGACTCCTAGGCGCCCAACACAGTGGGGCTGGATCACACTCTTCCCTTTAACAAGACTTCAGGAGATCTCTGTGTAGACTCAGTTTTGGGAGCCACAGAGGAGGTGACAGTTCTCGGTCTCCAATTCATTTCGCTGCCAGCTGTCAGCGCTCCTAAACCACCATGCATTCCTGTGGAACATTACGCTAGGAGGAGAGAAAAGACTTAAACTATTGGTTGGCTCTTCTAATTAGAGTAATGGTCTCAAGCTATAGCATCCATCAGAAAAGCCTGGAGGGCTGAGTAAAACACACTGTTAGAACCCATGCTAAAAGTCTCAGATTCTGATTCTGAGACTTAGACGCGTCCTGATCCTTTGCATTCTGAATCAGCTAGATTCCTGGAGCTGCGGAAGCGGCTGATTGCAGGTCCCAGTATGAGAATCTCTAGGTGAGGTTCTGGTTTCTGCCCCCATTCCCTCTCAGTCCGGGGTGGGGGTCTTCGAGTCAGTGAACCCAACAGCTGTGGTCACTGGACCTGTGCCCACCAACCATCTAATGGCCGGGGCAGGAAGCACACAAGAGCCTGACCTCCCTTCACATTCCATCCCTATGAGCATCTGCACCTCTCCCCTCAGAGAAAACTACTATGTGAACACGATCCCATAAGAAGGGGAGGCACAGCCGAGAGAGAGGCAGAGGCCTCCTGGAGGTGGGGAGAGACGGCCACTCTGGTTTCTTTAAATTCCAAGCACACGAACAAAGCTAGCGGAGGTGATGGAACACCAGTGGAGCTATTTCAAATTCTGAAAGATGATGCTGTGAAAGTGCCNGCACCAACCCTGCCTGGCCCCTCAGAGGGCAGGACAAGTGCCAGACTCAGGCCGGATGTTTGCAGACTCCATATCTATTAGGCTTCGCAGTCACACTGACCAGAGATAAAGACACTGATAAAAAAAACCCAGCTAAAAGGTTAGTTATGACAGTTTGGTTTGGTTTCCCTTCTCTTTTTCTTCCCTTGTGATCTTGTCCAGCAGATCACAAGCTCCATGGGGTTATTTGGTTTTGGACAGAGTACAGGGGTCAATAAATGTTTATTAAAGTAATACAAATGGAGACTTCTTTGGTGGCCCACTGGTTAAGAATCCACCTTTTGAAGCAAGGGATGCAGGTTTGACCCCTAGGTGGGGATCTGAGACCCTAGAAGCTGCGGGGCAACTGAACCTGGGTGGCAGAGCCGGGGAGCCGGAGCACTGCAATGCTGAATGCCTCAGAGCCTGGGCTTTAACCGAGAACCCCACGCACACGACCAGAGAGAGTCCGATGCTGCGACGAAGGCCTCGTGCAGCCAGAAGCAAAAATAAAAACAGGACCAGAATTAACACGAACCACCCCTTCCCAGGCCCGCTCTCATTAAGCAGGGATCTCCCGGATCTTGCACTTGCATCGGTGACACAGGTTCCCCGGCTGCTGGTTAGACACTCCCCTGTGCCGCTCTCATCTCTGCAGGGACCCCTGGAACACACACTAGTAGTGAGTGATCACACCCGGGAGGACTCGCCAGAGGCTGCCTAGGCCCGCTGGGACGCGCTCCCTTCAGTTCCTGAACTCCGGCCCCCTGCCTGCCTGCGCCTTGGATGCGCCACAGCTGTGGCCTGGCCTCTGTGAGGACTCTGCCCACAAAAGTGTGATCCCAGGACCGGATGCATCACTGGGGAGCTTTCCGGAAGGATGAAGACTCCTAGGCGCCCAACACAGTGGGGCTGGATCACACTCTTCCCTTTAACAAGACTTCAGGAGATCTCTGTGTAGACTCAGTTTTGGGAGCCACAGAGGAGGTGACAGTTCTCGGTCTCCAATTCATTTCACTGCCAGCTGTCAGCACTCCTAAACCACCATGCATTCCTGTGGAACATTACGCTAGGAGGAGAGAAAAGACTTAAACTATTGGTTGGCTCTTCTAATTAGAGTAATGGTCTCAAGCTATAGCATCCATCAGAAAAGCCTGGAGGGCTGAGTAAAACACACTGTTAGAACCCATGCTAAAAGTCTCAGATTCTGATTCTGAGACTTAGACGCGTCCTGATCCTTTGCATTCTGAATCAGCTAGATTCCTGGAGCTGCGGAAGCGGCTGATTGCAGGTCCCAGTATGAGAATCTCTAGGTGAGGTTCTGGTTTCTGCCCCCATTCCCTCTCAGTCCGGGGTGGGGGTCTTCGAGTCAGTGAACCCAACAGCTGTGGTCACTGGACCTGTGCCCACCAACCATCTAATGGCCGGGGCAGGAAGCACACAAGAGCCTGACCTCCCTTCACATTCCATCCCTATGAGCATCTGCACCTCTCCCCTCAGAGAAAACTACTATGTGAACACGATCCCATAAGAAGGGGAGGCACAGCCAAGAGAGAGGCAGAGGCCTCCTGGAGGTGGGGAGAGACGGCCACTCTGGTTTCTTTAAATTCCAAGCACACGAACAAAGCTAGCGGAGGTGATGGAACACCAGTGGAGCTATTTCAAATTCTGAAAGATGATGCTGTGAAAGTGCCACACTCAATATGCCAGCAAATTTGGAAATCTCAGCAGTAGCCACAGGACTGGAAAAGGTCAGTTTTCATTCCAATCCCAAAGAAAGGCAATGCCAAAGAATGCTCAAACTACCGCACAATTGCACTCATCTCACACACTAGTAATGCTCAAAATTGTCCAAGCCAGGCTTCAGCAATACGTGAACCGTAAACTTCCAGATGTTCAAGCTGGTATTAGAAAAGGCAGAGGAACCAGAGATCAAATTGCCAACATCCGCTGGATGATGGGAAAAGTAAGAGAGTTCCAGAAAAACATCTATTTCTGCTTTATTGACTATGTCAAAGCCTCTAACTGTGTGGATCACAACCAACTGTGGAAAATTCTGAAAGAGATGGGAATACCAGACCACCTGACCTGCCTCTTGAGAAACCTATACATAGGTCAGGGAGGAACAGCTAGAAGTGGACATGGAACAACAGACTGGTTCCAAATAGGAAAAGGAGTACGTCAAGGCTATATATTGTCACCCTGCTTATTTAACTTCTATGCAGAATACATCATGAGAAACGCTGGGCTGGAAGAAACACAAGCTGGAATCAAGACTGTCGGGAGAAATATCAATAACTCAGATATGCAGATGACACCACCGTTATGGCAGAAAGTGAAGAGGAGCTAAAAAGCCTCTTGATGCAAGTGAAAGAGGAGAGTGAAAAAGTTGGCTTAAAGCTCAACATTCAGAAAACGAAGATCATGGCATCCAGTCCCATAATTTCATGGCCAATAGATGGGAAACAGTGGAAAGAGTGGCTGACTTAAATTTTAGGCTCCAAAATCACTGCAGATGGTGACTGCAGCCATGAAATTAAAAGACTCTTACTCCTTGCAACGAAAGTTATGACTAACCTAGGTAACCTAGGTAACCTAGGCAGCATATTAAAAAGCAGAGACATTACACTGTCAATAAAGGTCCATCTAGTCAAGGCTATGGTTTCTCCAGTGGTCATGTATGGATGTCAGAGTGGGACTATAAAGAAAGCTGAGTACCGAAGAATTGATACTTTTGAACTGTGATGTTGGAAGGGACTCTTGAGAGTCCATTGGACTGCAAGGAGATCCAACCAGTCCATCATAAATGAAATCAGTCCTGAGTATTCATTGGAAAGAGTGATGTTGAAAAGTGAAAGTTGAAACTCTGATACTTTGGTTACCTGATGGGGAGAGCTGACTTATTTGAAAAGACCCTGATGCTGGGCATGATTGAGGGCAGGAGTAGAACGGGACAACAGAGGATGAGATGGTTGGATGGTGTCACTGAGACATGAGTTTGGGTAAATTCTGGGAGTTGGTGATGGACAGGGAGGCCTGTCATGCTGCAGGTCATGGGGTTGTAAAGAGTCGGACACGACTGAGCAACTGAACTGAACTGAACTGATATCACAAGATGAAGAAAGGCCCAAACAAGACATAAACATTGTGACATTTTAAAAGTTAACATTTACAGATCAAAGTTTTTAAAATATAAATTTACTCTGACGGTCACATACAATCTCAGCTGCCGGCTGAGCGAACACTTAAGTGCGGGGCCCTCTGTGTCCAGCCCTGACCTGATGGCTCTCCCGAGTGCTCTCGTGGTCGGCTCTAAGGAGGTGAGAGAGCTGGGAGGCGGCAGGGCCTGGGTGACTATCCAAGAGCAGAGACACAGCCCATGGTGTGTGTTGGGGGTATCCAGTGCACACAGCGGGCAGAGCACCCCAGTGCAGCCAGGACCTGAAAGGCATTCTCCTCCGCCCCATGCAGAAGCCCTGCAACCCTGGGGGCCTGGCTGAATGGCCGCCCATTTGGCGTTTTCTGTGCTAGCTGTCATCCATTCTTACCCTAAGGCTCTGTGCTCAGAGGGATCTGTCTCTAAAATAAAGCGTGACTTTGGAACGCTCTCCTGGAGAATAAAGCACGGAACTCCGCAAGCTGTGTTCCCAGCGGCGCTGCCACCATCCACGATGTCCCGGGGGAAGGGAGCTCAGGCTAAGGGAGCTTCCTAGGAACCTCTCAAATCTCCACGCACAGCTAAAGCAAAGGGCCACCGCCCGAAAGAGGACAAGCAGACGCTAGTTATCCAAAGCTTGCTAGAGCAAGGGGATCAGCTACCATCACGTGCTTTCAGCAAAGGATCAGAAGCAGTCAGGGCAGTGAGAAAGCTTCATGGTGAAACAAAGAGAAGGCTTCAAGTCCGCTGGACTGGAAGCTGGAAGGATGGGCTGACAAGAGGGAGAGAGTCCTTTGTGACTGATCTGGGGAGCATGGGAGCTTTCTCTAGTTGGTCCTGAGTTGGAAGCAGGCAAAAATATAGGAGCTGGCAGTCCATGACCAAATCCTGACGTTTCGCGCTTATCTTGCTGTAAGGTGGTGGCCTGGCTTCTCGCACAGGTCAGCAATCTCTTGTTCTAGACTGCCTGCCTGCTTCCCACTTACACATTCAGTCTTTGTATACAAACGCCCGGCTGTTGGGCCTATGCCTGTGTCCAGTCTAGAGCAAGCTACAGTTCCAGCTTCATAACAACCTTGTTTCCAAAGCCAGACAAGACAGAGAGGCAGGGGCAACTGGTGTATTGTTTGCCTCTTTACAAAATTTTATGAAAAGCATGAAATAGTGAAACAAACTCAATCCCCTATGTGATCAGAGAGGAGCTGTGGAGGCCTCTGAGGCTTTAATCAACTTTATGAACCCTCTCCTCTAAAATATACACACATCCACACACATACTCAAGGGCCAGCCATTTCAGGAGCTCAGGTGATCCATGGACCTTAAATTAAGAAGTCATGCTCTACATTATCATGATTTTACTTTAGAAGCTTGTATTGCAATGGAAAGCTATATTCTCCTGAAAGGAATACATAGCTTCTTTGTGCCTATTTCAAAGTATCTCCTTGCATTTTAAAGGAATAGCATAGCTTCGTTCCTGAAAAGGGTCCCTGAATTAAGTGCCTGCTACTGAGGGGCTAATCTCTTTGGCTCAGCCAGTGAAACAGCCTAAAACGTCAGCTCCATATTGGAAAAATGTCCGCGGCTTGGCAGCGCTCATCTCTGCTAAGTTGGGGGCGGAAGGGCTGGGGAGGACGCCGTGGCCACCCTCCACTGACTTTCTCTGCGGGCTCAGCCCAGCCCTGATCAGACCACAGGCAAGGCGACCATGAGAAACACCGAGAGCCTTCACTGAACACGTGCTTCCTGAAGAACGTCAACTGTGCAGCAGGTACTATGCTGGGCTCTGGACTCAGTGACATGTTGACAGCTTTCAACCATTACCATCCAAAGCAAACGCTGAACCCAAAGTCCCGCAGCCTGGGCTTCCCTGCCGCTCTGCTCTACCCGCCCCTCCTCACTGAGTGTCCCCATCACCCAGGGTGTGTTCAGGGAATCCCAACTAACGGCAACATTAGCACAATATAATTAGGAAGGTAAAAACAATTCAAAACACCACTGAATACATTTCAAAGCCAAGTATTAATTGCTTTTGGATTATCCACCATTTGGGATACATGTGCCCTGGTTCCCACCCATTAGTGCAGGTGAATGCGGAGAGGCGTATGTCTGAACGGGGCCCAGATGCGTTCAAGGGGGGAGGGCAGACTGAGGGATTCAGCAAGGGAGGAGGGCAGTCACACTCCCCATCCAACCCAGCTGCCCCGGTGACCCCCCGACCAGTGGAAGCAAAACGGGAACAGAAGAGGGCAGGGCGGGCGGCTCCGCTTGACCCTAGCTCTCTTCTGACAGCTGAAGCCCAGTGTCTAAGCAACTTCACAGTCAACTGTGTGCCTGTGCTTACGTCTTTAAGAATAGGAATATACATTAAGCAAAAAAAAAAAAAAAGTATTTTCTTATGCCTAGATGTTATAATTTGTAACGATTATGGCAAATATCATGCCTTATACGACTTCTTGATTTCTAGACGTTCTATCGAATACATGATCTAAAAATGAGCCTTGAACTCTCCAAGAGCAATATTTGTTCGAGTGGCCTCTGGAATACATGTGGAAATGAATCACTTGTGGAGAAACTGCATGTTTCAGAGACAGGGGATTACTCTGCTCACCCTGCAGTCGAGAGTGAGGGGTCTGAGTGGGTGGGCAGGCAGCCACTCGTTACAGACGCCTCAGCAGAGGCCCGCGCACACCCCAAGCAGAAACAGACTGAAGATGTATTCAGCTCCAAGCTCAGAGTTCCCTCTGCTTTTTCATATTCCTCTAGAATTCTCCTCTATAAGTCCAAAAAGACATCTAACTCAGATTTATATTTTAAAAATACCTGTGCACATCTGTGTCCCAGTCACAGGATTCAGAACGCACGGTGACGACTTCTGCAATCATCCGTGTGGCCGTCGAGTTTTTCAGAGCTGAAGAAACGGAGCTTTCTGAAGGACTTATTTTGATAAATCATGATCAGCAATTTCACGAGTACTCCAGTTACAATACAGTGGTAATTACAGCTACAGGACCCTACAAGATTTAGAGTGCTTCCTTTCAAGGAAACTCATTAAGGAAACTATAAAGAACTAAGAACTTACAAAGAAAAATTAATTGCCACTTTTGGTCAGCTGATTTTAGAAAGACTTATGAGGTCTAGGATTGTATATTGGCTCACGGAGAGAACAGAAACTCAGTGAAGTCTAGCTTACTGAGGGCATCATGGTACATAATATGTTCATAAATTAATCTGCTCGTAAAGCAACTCAAATATGAAGCACAAAAACATCCCATAAAATACTTCAAATTTATTTTCATCAGCAGCACTCATTTCCTTTCCACATCAGCTAGCAGCTACTGTGGCTGAGAGCTAGTCTGTGAAGCTACGAATCTCCAGTCTCCAAGGCGGAAATGCCACTCTGACCACAGCCTCCTATCTCACTGCAGTTTTCACTCCCAGAATTCCTCTATGTCCTGTAACTACAGAGAAAGCTATGTGGGTTATTATTTTGCATATTTTGAGTGGCTTGTTTGCAAGCTGAAAAGTAACTGTAATGTGTATGAGACATACAGTGCGAAGTAATTTCCCTCTGAATCCCTCCTTCCAAAGGTAACTCTTTTATGTGTTTCTGTAACACAGAGGCATTTTTAGGCACCTAGACATCTTTTAAAAACAGGCATGGGGAGATACTATATCGTGCATTTTAAAATTCAACATGATTGCTAAAATGGAAAATATTCTAAATCAGCATTTACAGAAATATCTTCTCTTGCTTTTGTGACTGCACAGTATTCCACTGAGCACATGGATCATGATCCAACCCATTCTTTCATTTGGGTGCAGTTAGACTCCTCCCTTTGTTATTACTCATCATACTGCATTGATTACCACTGTACAGGTCTTTGTGCTTATATCTTGGAAAGAAGTAAATTGCTTAGGTAATGTTGCTCTTGTTGAGTTGCTCAGTTCTGTCCGACGCTTTGCAACCCAATTGCACTCATCTCACATGCTAGTAAAGTAATGCTCCAAATTCTCCA
>SJYV01054038.1:167571-180539 GCA_006410875.1 Neotragus pygmaeus | reverse complement strand
AAAAAAAAAAATCATGAACATTAAAAAAAAAAGAAGAAGAAATCAGATTATTTTGGTGAATCACAGCCAAAAATGTGAACCTAGGAAACAGTGTATTTTAGAAACACTCAGGGCCATTTTCAAACTGTCTATGCTTTCCACCTCTCAATAATTGTGACTTCTACACATGTACAAAAATACTGTTTTGAGACTCAGTGCAGAAGGAATGACCACACAATTGTTGCATTGCCAGGTGGTTTATCTTGGTTAGTTCATTTGATTTGATTTCTTAGAATTTTCACTTCTCCATGACAATGGTACTTGAACATCATTTGTACATGTAAGAAACCTGAGGCAGACACAGGTAAATAATTTTGCTGAACCCTGTTGGATGGTAAGTAGAAGAACCAAGATTTGATTCCAGGTATATTCTAACTCAAAAGAATGTACTCTATTACATGCTTTTTGAATAGACAAAAGCCTTTGAAACATAATGCATGTGTGCAAGCTCAGTCCCTCAGTTGTGTCCAACTTGCAATGGACATGGACTACAGCCTGCCAGGCTCTGTAGCCCCCAGGCTCCTCTGTTCATGGATTTTCAAGACAAGAATGCTGAAGTGGGTTGCCATGTCCTTCTCCAGTTGAAACATATTAGAACATACTTGGGCTTCCCTGGTAGTTCAGAGGTTAAAGCGTCTGCCTGCAATGCAGGAGACCTGGGTTCGATCCCTGGGTTGGGAAGACCCCTGGAGAAGGAAATGTCAGCCCACTCCAGTATTCTTGCCTGGAGAATCCCATGGACGGAGGAGCCTGGTGGGCTACAGTTCACGGGGTCGCAAAGAGTTGGACACGACTGAGCGACTTCACTTACTTACTGACTTATCTGCATATGTCCCTTTACCTCTCGCTGCCTACAAGTCATAACCCACAAAATTAAACTTGGCCACACTGAAAAAATCAAATTACTACCCAACTTTTAAATTTACACTTACAGTAAATATAAACATGCATATTTAATCAACACTTTACAACTTTCAAATGGCGAGCATATCCATTATCTTTTTTTTTCTATCTATACAATAACTCTATAAAGGAGGTCATGACAAATCCATTACCAACTATAGCCATATGACTGTGCTGCCATGAACGTGATGACTAAGCAAACTTCAAATTTAAAGAAAACACCCTGGCCCACACCTTCTTAGATCATCTGCCTTTTGATTGCTTTCTTCTCCTCTTATTATTATGATGGGTTCAATTGAATGACTCATACTTCTCTCAAAGCTAGAACTTTTTTCAGACATTTGTGTACCTGATGATACTGTCTTTACCATGGTCTTCCCCCTCAGGCTAGGCAGGCAAAAGAACCAACCTCAACAGTGTGTACACTACATAATTTATCCTCCATCTAAATAAATGATCTCATCTATTTCCTTGAAGCCTGTTCCTGTCAGTTCTAGGTCACACTATTTTAGTCTTATGAATGTACAGTTGTAAGAATAAAATCAAGCCCATGGCAGACAAGAAGAGGATTCTGATATTTTTTGTACAATGTCATTCTATACACCTTATTCTTGCAATGGCCACCTTTTGTAGGATAGAAAAGGTCAAGCCCTATCCTGCCACTCCCTGAGGATCTGAAAATTAACAGTCAACATCTTTTGAGTTAGTCCCTGTTAAGAGCAATCCCTTTGCTTCACAAACCGTAATTTCATGCTCCACCTCTCCTTCCCTGTTGAGCTCATCACAGGAAAGCAGGAAGATGCTTTCAGACTGAATACAGTTTTCCCCATGCCTTTCCCCTGACTCATTCCCAATTTCTGTGTGAATAGTGATGGGACATCAGAATCTGCATTAATTCATTTAGTTATTAGGCAGTCAAACAATACATGCTGACTAAGCACCCTCTCATTAAAAAGGACTTTGCTGATTGTTCTAGGAAATACAGAGATGAAAAAGAAAGAACACGTATAGTTGGAGGAAAGTGCTGTCAACAAAAACCAGAAGATAATATACTTCACATCCTTAAAAAAAGTACTGAAACAAAAGCAAATTTTTAAAGTCATTAAAATATTTAAATAATTTGCCCCAATAAACAGTTTTTCTTTTCATTTATTTCAAGGAAATATTTAGCAATGGGGTTAAAAAAATATGTTCATGAAGGTGGTCAAAATACTTCATATTAGGAGATGGTTTCAGTATTTTATGATGAATCTATTTGGTGTGGTATGATTCTATATGGTGCATATAATTAAAATTCTTAACAATTGATGGATCTAGGTCCTATATTTGCAAATTTTCTGTAAACTTGAAATTGTATTAAAATAAAAAACTATAATATAGCTTCATAGAATACATAGTATCATATATATAATTTAGTATAATGTATAATGTTATATATAACTTCTGTAATAAGTCATAATACAGCTATACAGCTACTGGATATATACATAGCTACTAGAAACAATACAGAAGCCATTAGAAATAAAAATTATCACACAGGGATATGTCTATGAAATAATATTGAGCATAAAAAGCACAATACAAAGTTATCCACTATGATATAACTTGTGAAAAAGATCTGTACATTCAAGGTTAACATGTAAAATGAAAATGGCTTGTTTAGGTAACTTTGTTCAACTGTTTTGATATATTGTTTTATTCTTTTTAAAAAGAAAGGTCAGGATGTCAGGCATGAGATATGAAAATGTATAAAGGAATCGTAGGCAGAAGCCCATGCATTCCTATTCCTGTTGTATGCAAAGCTTTGCACATTATTTTTTTTTTATTTTTTTTTACTTTATTTTACTTTACAATACTCTATTGAACACTTCTTGAGTTACAGTCCTGGAGTGAATTTATTAGCGATCCATGATTTACATGATAGTCATAAAAGACCAAGTAATCAGCACCTAATTTTTTCAGCAAGTAAATGAGACTCATAAAGGCATAAGTAACTTTTTGCTTAAGCTTCACAATTAATTGGTGAAAAAGTTGAAATCCAAATTCAAATTTCCTAATTCTGTTATACAATTCCAATAATTTAGTATTCATTATTTCTCACAAAGTAACTTCAGCATAACCTTCCAAATTTATCTCCTATCCTTCCCAATAGTATACACAGAAATAGCTTTTCTCACTTCCATGCTATTCTACATGGAATGCTCGTTCTACACTCTGCTGCCCATTCATCTGCTGCAATACTGAGTTAGAATATTTTTTAAAGACATACTCAAAGAAAGACTAGGTGAATTTTAGTTTCAATTGTTCTTCTTGCTTATCTCACAAATTTGTATACATACTCAATTACTTCTCTGATTTCAAATGCTATGAGAAAAAGAGAATTATATCAAAGAGAAGGGAGTATTACCAGTTAATCTATGGAAAGCATTTTCTGATAGTCTTTTGCTTGCTGTGGCAAAAAATAAGGTGTGTGATAACATGATAACATGGGCAAGAGTGTCACATCCTTTTTAAATTAAAAACTATGATGGTGCAGCCTATGGAGTAGTTATAGCCTTTCACAAAATATATACCACCTGTTATGTTTCATCACAAGTTACCAGTATAAATAAAATTTTTACTGATTTGTAAGATTTCCTGTCCATTCCACAAGTCATATGATTGGTTCAAGTTGATTCCTTCAGACTTGTTTAACAAGTTAGGTTTTAATTGTGTGGGATTTCCTCCTTTGCTTCAGTTCTTTCATAGATCACATATAACATATAAGAGTCATTCATTTGAGTGGAAGTCTCAGAGCAGTTGCATAGGCAGAAAAAAGGACTTCTTCATTATTAAGGATTAAAATGTATAGGTAAGTTCTGTTTTTGTTTTGAAATTTCGACTGTCATAAAGCATATGAAAAGTATACAGAAGCTTAAGAAATTTTGGTTGTTAGTTACTTCTAGTTACTGTTCTCAAAACTTCACTCAAACTCTTATTAGTTAATGTTTAGGTAATATGCTTGATATTGTTTAAATAAGGTGCTTGGCTGCTTGATTGAATTTTTAACAAATTGAATAAATCTAAATAGATGACTTAGTGTTATGAACACATATATTTAAATCAGGAAGTGTTTTTGTTTTCTAATGTTTAACTTCTCAGAAAACTGATGTGTGGTTTTAAAATGTAGTCAGTAAAAAATTCCTTTGCTGTTTTAAAGTTCTTAAGGTTTCTGTAATTTTTACTTCTGTCACAATATCACTTTAGCTATTAAATATGAAGTGAATTCTGAAGTTCTCTTTAAGAGAGCAAAAACTGTATTTGTCTACCTTTTATATATTATGATATCATTACTTTCAAGCAAGTTTTTGTTGATACTTAAGAAAAAATAGTATTTGCCTAGTTTTCTTTTCAATAGCTGCTTATCTTCATATACTTCCACATTAAAAAGCAATAAATTGTAGCACAATATAGTCAGATGGTACAATCTCAAAATTATATAATTTGAGATGTTTGTGCTTGCATCTGTGAGTATATTGTTCATTTTGTTTTCCCATGAACACAAAAGAAGTGTGATACAAATAAGTCATTTTAAAAGGGAAATAAATGAAGTATGGATAGTTGGCCATGTCAAATGTAGTTGAGTTTATTTTAAATCTCCTGAACTTTAGGAAGGAAGAAATATATGTACAATTATATGCATTTAAATACATACATATATAACAATAAAAAATGGGTGGCAGGAACTTCCCTGGTGATACAGTGGTTAAGATTCCACACTCCCAATGGAGGAGTTACAGATTTGATCTCTAGTTGGGGAACCAAGATCCCATATGGTGCAACCTTAAAAAAACAAACATGTGTGGCAGCCTAAGCTTTCAAAAATAAGTATTAATTAATAAGTAATAATATAAGAAAATAATAAAAATAATTTCATATTCATACAAGAGATAGTATAAGAACCTACTAAACTAGGATAAAATCTATGAAATAGCATATATTGTATGCGCCCATTTATCTGAAAATGAATCACAGAACTGTATTTACTCATTGACTTACCTCTGAAAAACTATATATATATGAGAATGTCTAATGAGAAATATAAAATATTAACCATGTTTGTGTGTTAAAGTGGTGAGCTTATGAATTATGTTTTTCTCATTATTCCTAAACTTTTTATGACAATGTGGGATTGTTCTAATAATCACAATACAATTTGAAATGATTTTGCTAAAACATTTTTAATTTTGTGAAGAAATTTCTCTGATTAAAAAAAAGTATCCTCATAAATAGATGTCTTTCAAAGAAAAATAAAAGGAAACTTGTAAACAATGCAAATAATTAAATTGTAGAATTTCAGAAAGCCTTGAATCAATCTAATTTCTAAACTGATCTATACTTACACTCAATAAGACCCAAACTTTACTGTTACAAAAATAAAAACCAACAACAAACAACAGCTCTTCTTTGGAACTTGGTTTCTATGCAGCATACTTTAATATTTTCTCTCTTAAAAATAAGCTGCATCTACAAATAATCAGTTTTTCCTTTTTTATTAACCTGAAAGTACATAATCAGAAATTAGTTTCGCTCATTGGTTGGTTGATTTTTATTGTAAGAAGATAATCAGAGTCACTATGCCAAATTGGTGAATTTTGAGAATAACAACACTTGTTAATCAATTTGAGGACCCATGACTAGGAAATAATGTCCCTGTCAACCTGAGTAAACAGAATTTTCAGTGGAAATGGGAAACCTGTTACTCAAATGGCATTGGTAATTTAAAAACAGCAAATTTTTATTTTGACATGACATATGCTTGAGTTTAATGGTGGGAGGGATTAATTAAAACTTTCAGTTTCCTTTTACTGGAATATCCCCATCAGCATAAAGATACACCTTACTATTTTCAATTAAAATAAATAAATAAATAACTCAAGCTTCACTATTTTCCAGTTCCTCCATATGCTCTGAGGGAGCAACTGGGTAGGGGAAGTGATATGAAAGCAATGTTTTTAGGTAATTCTAGGTCATTTTTAGGTAAAATAATCAGGTAATTTTGTGATACTTTTGGTTGACAATGGGGTCTCTTAAATGGTGTGTGTGTGTGTGTGTGTGTGTGTGTGTGTGTGTGTGTGTGTGTATTAGCTGCTTAGTCCTGTCCAATTCTCTGCAACCCCATAGACTGTAGCCCACCAGGCCTCTCTGTCCACTGGATTCTCCAGGCAAGAACACTGGAGTGGGTTGCCATTTCCTTCTCCAAAAGGAACTATAGAAAGAAAGACAGTGAAGTCGTTCAGTCATGTCCAACTCTTTGCGACCCCATGGATTGCAGCCTACCAGGCTCCTCCTTCCATGGAATTTTCCAGGCAAGAGTACTGGAGTGGGGTGCCATTTACTTCTCCTTAAAAGGTTTGATTACTTGCATATAAACTCTAAGACCTCTTTTAGGTTGTCCTCTCCTAAATATTGCAAAGATGGTGTGTTTCTTTTTTTACCTACCTGTTCACCTCTCTCTGAAAAGGGAAATCCCATCGGGGACCCAGGAATCTGGGTGGTGGAGTTATCATGATATAATTATTATTCTTTTCAAATCCTTAAGTACCCCAGATTTTCTCAGGCCCTCTAAAAGAGTGTGTTTTCCACTAGATTACATGAAAAGTGTGAAATGAAGTTTGGAAATAGGATGAAGATTCAAATTTGGAATTTAGCATGTAGTTTAAGGAAAGATTAAGGTAGATGAGAATATCTCAGCTCAGGAACAGACATGTCTTAGAAGGACTCCTCCCACCATAACAAATCTTATTTCCATTTTCTTCCTTTTTGTTCATGCTCATGATGATTAACTGACCACATAGATGTGTCAGTCAGTCAAAAGACATGGAGAAAACAGCTATAACTGTCAGAAATACTTTCCAAATTCTGCCTGTTGATTCAACTCTGGTTTGGGAATTACTATTTTAATTTTCAAAAACTATGCTCAAAATTGTAAATCATTAGGCAAAGGATATATTTCTTAATAGAAATTAGGCAAGTGGATACCAACTTATCTTTACAGTAACAGAGCCCAAAATGGTGCTTTTAGAGTACAAGATACTATGCATAAGAACTTCAAGCCACAAGCTTAAAGAGCTAACCAATGGGCCAGACCAGAATGTTTAAATAAAAAGGAATGGTCAAGAGTGTGAAATGTTGCTAAAGGTCTATGAGACATGTGTACCCCAATGTTCACTGCAGCACTGTTTACAATAGCCAGGACATGGAAGCAACCTAGATGTCCATTGGCAGACGAATGGATAAGAAAGCTGTGGTACATATACACAGTGGAATATTACTCAGCAATTAAAAAGAATGCATTTGACTCAGTTCTAATGAGGTGGATGAAACTGGAGCCTATTATACAGAATGAAGTAAGTCAGAAAGAAAAACACCAATACAGTATATTAATGTATATATATGGAATTTAGAAAGATGGACCCTATATGCAAGACAGGGAAAGAGACACATATGTAAAGAACAGACTTTTGGACTCTGTAGAAGAAGGAAAGGGTGGGATGATTTGAGAGAATAGCATTGAAACATGTATATTATCATATGTAAACTAGATTGCCAGTCCAGGTTCAATGCCTGAGACAGAGTGCTCAGGACTGGTGCACTGGGATGACCCTGAGGGATGGGATGGAGAGGCAGGTAGAAGGGGGTTCAGGATGGGGAACACATGTACACCCATGGCTGATTCATGTGAATCTATGGCAAAAACCACCACAAGATTATAAAGTAATTACCCTACAATTAAATAAATAAACAAAAATCTAAAAAAAGGTCTATATCTTATGTTCACTTAGAAAGTCATGAGGGCCTTAAACAAGGACAATTGGCCATTTTTTAAATGTCCCCACTGTCTTACAGAGTGACCCAATAAGTACTCGATGTCTATTGATTTTTTTCCACCATTCATTCAATAAACATTCAATTTAATGAATGTTTCCACCATTCATTCTGTGTAAGAGAGTGCCCACAATATTTTAGGTTGATTAATTAATTAGTTTAAAAGAGCACAGACAAAAAAATTAAGAGATAACTCCATACCACCAATTAATCTCTCTTTAGATCAGTTTATTCATCTGGATAATGGATAAAGTGGAGTAGGTATTCCTGCTGCTGCTGCTAAGTCACTTCAGTCGTGTCCGACTCTGTGTGACCCCATAAACAGCAGGCCATCAGGCTCACCCATCCCTGGGATTCTCTAGGCAAGAACTCTGGAGTGGGTTGCCATTTCCTTCTCTAATACATGAAAGTGAAAAGTGAAAGTGAAGTCGCTCAGTCGTGTCTGACTCAGCGACCCCATGGACTGCAGCCTACCAGGCTTCTCCGTCCATGGGATTTTCCAGGCAAGAGTGCTGCAGTGGGGTGCCATTGCCTTCTCCCAGGTATTCCTGCAGTTCCCTTCTACTGCTACCATTCTGTGATACTGCAGAAGGTTATCACTCTTACAAGATGCCATTACAAAACAAATAGATAAAATGATACCTGCAGTTAAAGTGGGGTTTTACCTAAAAGAAGAATATAAAATTTGCCATTTTTTGAAGACAGGCCAGAGTTCTAGGTACTTTACAAAGAGAAACTCCTTTAATTTTCACAACCCTTTGAGGTATGTGATTGGCCTTCTTCTATGAATGAGGAACTAAGGCTTAGAAAGATTTTTTTGTCACTAACCCATGGTCACATTGTGTCTGTCTGGATACAAAACTTGTGATTATCATTACTGTACTATATTATCTTTCTGTATTACTTGTAAAATAAAATAGAAAAAAACTGAGTAAATAGATCCCTTTATCCAGAAGACAGACAGGGATCTGTTACGGCTCTTCATGCCCATGCTAGAAGCCTTAACAACGTTCACAGAGTAGACAGGGCCTCCCTTCCTCCATCTAACCCACCTCTCACTGTACAGATACACTTAAACACAGACCATCAGAATATTCAGGGGACACAGTGGCGAACTAACCACAGTCAGTCCCTCCCTCATGAATTTGATTGGCTGCACACTGACAAAGGGCTGAATGTCAGACAATATCTCTAGTTTTGTTAACACACTTCTTTATCCTCACAACAACCTGGAGGTAGGTACCATTATCACCTCTATTTTACAGATAAGGTAATAAGGAGAAGTAAGGTAACTTCCCAGGTTCATGCAGCAAGTAGATACAAAAATAGAACTTGAACTAATGTAGTCCAGCTTCAGAGTCTATACTCTCATCTGTGGCTCCTCTCATAGAACTTAATCTACCAGGGAGGGGAGGGAGGTGATGTGGGAATGGGGAGATAAGAAAAATATAAGCAGACAGACATTCTTAAGGGAATAAAGTATTTGCAAAAATTTAGTGTGCAGTAGATGTGAGAGAATCTACCAAATAGAATGGTCATGGAGTGAGAAGGAACCATCTATGTGAAGCAGGAGAAAGGAGAGAATACTGTGAAGGCGGTCAGGAAACTCACTGATTCTTCAGTCAGTGACAAAGGAGAAAACTCAGGTTCATAGAAGTGATTTGCCTAATGTCAAATAGCTTTGCTGATCTCTTCCAACAGTGTTTTCCTCCACACTATGTAAACTGCTTCCCAAGAAAAGAGATATATCTGCAGCATTTCTACTAAGTTCTGAGGAATATGCTCTACTGTGTAGGTTCAAAAAAGTTAGTACCAAGACCCTGGAACTCTACGCATTTCTTATGACACGGAATCCTCCTGGGAAAATGATACAGAAAATCTCAAGTTTTCCTCTGCCTCTTTAGAAAACCTCGGCAAGAAGCCACTAGGATTAAGTTCTGAAGGGTTGTTGTTTTAAAGATGTTGTTTTTAAAAATATACTGATGCAACTAAATATTACTCAAGAGCATTTGAAACAACTAATCTTGGGTTTGGTCCATGATTCATTAAAAGCTACTTCTTTTCCCTATGAGAACAATTATCATGTACTGGATGTAGTTAAATAGAACTAACCATGAAGAATACATATGAGGTTCTGATTTCGGTCTCCACTCTTTCCAAGTTACGGGTTCAGTTCAGTTCAGTCGCTCAGTCGTGTCCGACTCTTTGCGACCCCCTGATTTGCAGCACGCCAGGCCTCCCTGTCCATCACCAACTCCCGGGGTTCACTCAGACTCACGTCCATCGAGTCAGTGATGCCATCCAGCCATCTCATCCTCCGTCGTCCCTTTGTCCTCCTGTCCCCAATCCCTCCTAGCATCAGAGTCTTTTCCAATGAGTCAACTCTTTTCATGAGGTGGCCAAAGTACTGGAGTTTCAGCTTTAGCATCATTCCTTCCAAAGAAATCCCAGGGCTGATCTCCTTCAGAATGGACTGGTTGGATCTCCTTGCAGTCCAAGGGACTCTCAAGAGNTTCATGAGGTGGCCAAAGTACTGGAGTTTCAGCTTTAGCATCATTCCTTCCAAAGAAATCCCAGGGCTGATCTCCTTCAGAATGGACTGGTTGGATCTCCTTGCAGCCCAAGGGACTCTCAAGAGTCTTCTCCAACACCACAGTTCAAAAGCATCACTTCTCCAGCACTCAGCCTTCACAGTCCAACTCTCACATCCATACATGACCACTGGAAAAACCATAGCTTTGACTAGATAGACCTTTGTTGGCAAACTGGGGATGATAAAAATGTTACAAAATTGAATGTAAAATAATTGAATTGTACAGTTTAAATTGGTGAATAGTATGGAATGTGAATTACATTTCAAAAAACTGTTTTTAAAATGGGCTACCTTCTTATAAACTCCTAGTGACAATATCAGATCATTTAATAAACATGAAATTTCATTAAAATAATTGAGCAATTCACTGGATTTGTTAATGTCCCAGATGCTGTGTAACAAATGAAATAGCATTTTAACCTTATTGGCAAACTCCTAGCCTTTACCTCAAGTGCCCCAAGCTGTGCATACAAGCACAAATGAAGTCCCAATTAATTTATAAGCTGAACATCATTAATTTCAAAAGTATAATGACCAACCCACCATTACATAGTAGTAGCTCATGTTTCATCTTTTCAGCTGTATACTCCTAAGCTTTAGATAGTAAAAGCCTTGGACTTCCCTGGTGGCTCAGTGGTAAAGAATCTATCTGACAATGCAGGAGACATGGGTTTGATCCCTGGGTCAGAAAGATACCATGGAGACAACCCACTACAGTATTCTTGCCTGGGAAATCACGTGGACAGAGGAGCCTGATGGATTACAGTTCGCAGGGTCACAAACGGAGCTGGACACAACTTAGTGACTAAATGACAGTAAATGCCTAAATGTGGGCATCATTTGAATTCTTCTATAATAACATCACTAGGGAGACGGGTTCCCCTGGCTCTTTTATTGGTTTTTTAACACTAGTTTTCCCACCTGGGTTTCTTGTTGCCCTCTGGATCATTGTAGAGCCTCTGTTTGGAGTTATTGAAGGTGTGAGTGCTGGTCTGTTCTTAATCGGCATGCTCGTCGCTGTTGTTGCCTTATTCATCTGCAGACGGAAAGCCAGGTGAGTACCAAGCTCCCTTTGATAATTGGGTTCCCAGTTTTAAAGATGCAACTGAAAATGCTCTTCCACGTGAAAAGTAAGAAGGGAGAAATCATTTAATTTCTCCAGGTTAAGTCACTATTTTTCTTAAGAAAAACAGGACTCAAACCCTAGAACCATGACTCACTTTTTTGCATACCGTTGCTGAGTCTTATCCTTACCAAAGGAATGAGGGGCCATCTGTATCCTCATTTGAATGTGAAATAGCTCCTTGGGGTGGGGGGGGATGTGTATGTGTGTGGTTCAGTCACCTTGTGAAGACAGAGATTTCTATGAATTAATGTTTCCAAATGCTTTTCTGAACTATTCTGAAAAGTATGGGTGCCATCTCAGTTTTGTGGTTCCTATCTGCCATGCTAAGCTAAGAAGGGAGCAAAAAGGACTAAACATATGTGGCCCCAATGCCATGCCCTCTTTCCTTAGGGAATTTCTTCTCTTTGGCACATTGTCCTCTCTTTTGCAGTCGTGTCTTGCATCTAAGGTTTACTGTGTGTGTGTGTGTGTGTGTCTTTTTTTTTTTTTTTTAAAGGAAAGCTTTATTGAGAGTGTGGGAAGTGATTATGACCTGTAGCCAAAAACAGAAGACACATCTTCAGCTATTGCAAAGATCTGTTTCTGAGTGGGGAAAATCTGTTTCTTTATGTTCTTCCTCTCTGTTCCCTCCCTCAAAGGGATGTTGGCTGAGTGTAAAATATACATGTACTAAAAAATCCATATTTGTACAAACATGCACACCCTTACTGTAAGTGGAAAAATCTGGGCTCCCCTGATGGCTCAGCGGGTAANATCAAGAAGCTCTTTAGTTCTTCTTCACTTTCTGCCATAAGGGTAGTGTCATCTGCATATACGAAGTTATTGATATTTCTCCTGGCCATCTTGATTCCAGCTTGTGCTTCATCCAGCCTGGCATTTTGCATGATGTATTCTGCATATAAGTTAAATAAGCAGGGTAACAATATGTGATTTATATCCTCAATGAATTTAATTGTTATCCTCAACTTATTTAATTGTTATCCAAGATTAAGTTGGAAAATAAACCATTGAATTAAAAGAAAGTCAGGTAGTGCATTCCAAAGGTATATGCACATAAAGTCTCGTGGATATGTGATTCAAGGATAGGAATCTTATCCTCCATATGAATCCAGTGTTTTAAGAATGCATCATGTTTTAATAAAGCAAACATATCAAAGAAAACTTAAAACTAGAGCACCAACCCTACCATCATCCAGTTGTGCAATCTTGAATAATTTTGTGTCTCTCTTTTCTTTTGGAGCACACTAAAGCTATCAAAATCAACAACAAAAATTTTCTTAAAAACACTTAGTTCAGCTCAGTTCAGTCGCTCAGTCATGTCCGACTCTTTGTGACCCCATGAATCGCAGCACACCAGGCCTCCCGTTCATCACCATCTCCCGGAGTTCACTCAGACTCATGTCCATCGAGTCAGTGATGCCATCCAGCCATCTCATCCTC
>SJYV01054038.1:141684-165594 GCA_006410875.1 Neotragus pygmaeus | reverse complement strand
GAAAAAGAAATTAATAAAAGTGTTGGGCTAGACCAGTGATTTGTTAGAAATAGGAAAGGGTCCTTTTTCCACAACTCAAAATCAAACGGAAAAGCTAATCCATTTTCATCTGTTTTAATCATTAAGCTTTCAAGTTTTTTAAGACCTTGTTTGAACAAAGCATTCCTCAACTTAAAAAATTAAATCATTGAATTGACTAGTCTCTAATGCCTGCCTCATGACAACCATTGAGATCTAATGAAAGGGACTAAAATAGAAAAAGTCCCTCTTCTTTGGAACTATTTCTCACATTCTGCATAACACCAACATATTAATACACACACTCAAATAACTGTCTTTGCATATCCTGTAATATAAAGGCTATAGAAATATTTTGAACTTTCTGTTTCTTAGTACCAACAAGGTAGTAAATGTGATAGAAATTAATATCAACATAATAATTAACAGAAAACTTCTTGCCATCTGAAGTGGTCATTTTGTAGTTTGAGCTTGACAGATCTGGGTTTGCAATCCAGCCCTCTTACTAGCTGACTAATTAAGCTTCTATTTTATTATCTGTAAACTAAAGAACCTGGTGTGCTGCAGTCCATGGGGTTGCAAAGAGTCAGACATGACTGAGCACCTGACCAAGGGTTTTTGACAGGGATTAAATTAAATGATGTTGAAAAGATCAGCCAGTACATTATAAGCACTCAGTAGATGGCAGAGATCATTCTCTGATCTGTATTTTTTTTTAGTATTTAAAATAAGAATGCACAGACTACAGTGTTAAAGTCTTTCCAAACAATAGTAAAATTATTTTTTAAATCCCTCTTTGCAGTCATTCATCAATTTTTCTATTACAATGCCCAATGTGGACTCACTCTATAATAGGTATTGTATATGAATGAGGCATATCCTTGCAGACAAGATGCATCTCTACCTTGCATGAGTTACAGCAAGGGTCACCAACCCCCAGGTCAAAGATTGGTAATGGTATGTGGCCTGTTAGGAACTAGGCTGCACAGCAGAGGGTGAGCAGTGGGTGAACAAGCGAGGCTGCATCTCTATTTACAGCCCCTCGCATTACTGCCTGAATTTTGCCGCCTGTCAGATCAGTGGCAGCATTAGATCGTTACAAGAGTGTGAAAGAAAGTGAACCCTAACCCAGAAGTCAAGGCACAATATACTGAGATTGCCACAAAATAGAAATAAAGTACATAACAATTTTAATGCACTTGAATCATCTCAAAATCTCCCCCTGCCCCCTCCCCGCCATTTGTGGAGAAATTGCCTTCCAAAAGACTGGTTCCTGGTAAAAGAAAGCTTGGACACTGCTGAGTTACAGCGTAGATGTGGATGCAGGCACATGAAGGGATAAGGAATGTTGAGCATTATGAGATCAGATGAGGGGCAGCAAGAGGAGAAAAGAGTAACTACCTGGTGGGAAATGAAAGATGCTTGCATTATTTTAGGATAAAATGAGAACTATACAGATATGACATTCTCCAGGCAAAAAACATCACATGTAGAAGTGACTGTGACATTTGATCTGGATGAGGTCAGTTGGGCAGGTGAGGATGTGACAGAAGATAAAGTTGCAGAGGTTGGCCTTAAATGCCACGGACGGTTTGAATGCCATTTGAGGATTTTTGATGAGCTGTAGATAAATTTAAAATGAGGTATTATTGGAAGGGAGGATATCAGACCCTAAGATTTACATTTTTTAAAGCACTTGAAGGATTTTAAAGGGTTGATTGGAAAGAGGCAAAACTCCTGAATTCAGTCTGGATTCCTCCTTTTCCCACATCTCGTAAGTGAATCATCAGCAAATCCTCTAAGACCTAAATTCAAAAAATATATAGATTCTTACCACTTTCATCATCTCCACTTCTACCACCCTTTTCTAAACTACCATTGTTTCTCACTTTAGTTATTTAGTGACCTCCTAAGAGATCTTCCTGGAGGAGGAAATGGCAACCCACTCCAGGATTCTTGCCTGGAGAATCCCATAGACAGAGAAGCCTGACAGGCTACAGTCCATAGGGTCACAAAGAGTCAGACACAATTGAAGCATCTTAGCATGCACGCAAGAGGTCTCCCTCTCCATCCCAAGCCCACTACTCCCCATGAAGTACCCAGAGTGAGCACCTATTAAAGAAATAGATCTGATGTCATGCCTTTGCTCAAAACTCTCAAGGACCCTGTCTCACACGGAATAAACATCAAAGTCCTTAAGTGCAAAACCCTAAATGATTTTCCCCCAACCACTGCCTCCCTGCTCCTTATCTTTCTGACATTATTTTCTTTCAGTGTCAATGTCCCCCACCCCTGTCTCACTCCGCTCAGCTCAGTTGCCTCTCTTAATGGTCCTCAAATTTACCCTGTGAGTTCCTGGCTCATGGCCTTCAAACTGCTGTTCTTCCACCTAGATAATTCTCCCCCTGATATCTTTATGGCTTGATCACTCACCTCTTTCTGATCTTTACTCAAATGTCAAATCCTCAGCAAGGCCTTGCCTGGTCATTCTATTTAAATTTTCAGCATCCCATATTATTCCCTTTCTCATCTCTTTGCTTTTATTCTTCCTTTATTTTACCTACTTATCTTACTCATTTCTCTCCTCTCACTACTAGGACTGCTATGGTTGTTTCTTTTCATTGTATTTCCAGCAATTACATTTTTCCTAGACCATTGCAGGCACTCACCAAATGTCTTTTAATTAGGTAATGGAAGAAACGAGACCAGTTAACAGGCATTTCACTTAAGACAAGTTGATAACATCCAGAATTAAGAGAGAGGGAATGAACAGAAATATTTAGGCAGTAGGATAAACACCATTCAATGACCTTTCAAAAGTGGAAAATTATCAAGAAGGAGCAGGTACAACTAAATCTTGGGTCTTTAATTTATGGTACTAGATAGACAGTAGGGACATTCCCAATATTAGAAATAGCAGGGAGGAGAAAAAACCTGGAGAAAAAGATAGCAAGTTCAGTTTTGAACTTAACTGTTATACTTAAGGAGGCTGTAAAACATCCATAAGACATCCAATGCACAGTTGGAAATAATGGTGTGGAGCTCAGAGACTGAGATCTGAGGGGGAAGATCTATTTCAGAAAATATTACCTTATTAAATGCTACCTGAAACCAGGGTGTAGGATGGGATCAGCAAGGAAGAATATATATCAGGAAAAAACAATCATGGACCAAACCTTTATATCATACCTTAAATCTTATTCAAAAAGACACAAAACTGTCTAAAAGTCCTCTACAGACATACTATGTATATCTGAATTTGTAATTACCTTTCCCTGTTTTCCTCTATTCTTACAAATAATGGAAAGCCATTGCCAAGTGACTCTATTAATCAACAACCATTTATTGGTTCTAACTATGTGTTGATGGACAAAATTAACTAGTACTCTTACATAAATCTGATATATTAATCTAAGATGTACTCTCAAATTAAACCAACAATTATCTTATTGCACATATACTATGTGTAAGAACAAAATCTTAGCGCTCAATTTAATAAAAACTAAAAACTCAATAGCTGTTGATTCTCTTTGCTTCCTCCAAGTGATATCAGGAGAGATAAGAGTCCCAAAGCTTTTCTGTCTCTTGTAGTGTGAGAGAGGAAGTGTACGTCAGAGGAAGTCCATGTTCTTACATTCTAACCACCCTTTCTATTTCCAGTTTCTGTCACTCCTGAGAAATTACGAGTTATTTATGTTTCTCTGAGCCTCAGTTCTCCTGTCTTCCAAACAGTGGTCATAATATCCACCTTATAAGACTATTTTGTAGGTTGGCAATAAACATGTATAAAGTCTGCCACTTAGGTTTTCATAAGCGCATAGAATATGTTTTTCAACGTTCTTGTAATTTTCCAAGTCAATGAGAGAAAGAAGGAGGCTGAAGCTGGTTAAACATGTCACAGCTATATATTTGTCTTGCTGTTTAAACACAAGCACTAAAAACTTCACTGATTAAGATCCTGCTTTCAAAGCAAAGTATTTACTTGCAGATTTCCACTGCTTGTGTGTCACAATTCAGACAGTGTTAGCAAACTTATTTTCCCTAAGAATTTGCAAAGGAAACATTGGACACAGTTTAGTGTGTGTTGTCATAAGCTTTATAAACAGCCACATACAAAGGCTCAATGACAAGTTGAACCTGTAATGAGAGCAGATACCAACAAGAGAACAGATACTTCTTTAGTTGTTTCTACAAAGTGGAACAACACATTGTTTTGTAATTAAATACAGCTTGTGAGATTAAGCTAATTTGGGGTCCACACCCTTTGTTTACTGAGTCATATGTCTCATGGTGTTTTTCAGCCACTGAGTTTTAAGATGTTTTCCATGAACTGAAGCAAAGTTGCCTCGAAAACCATTCCCATGAGAGGCTCATCCAAGCTAAGCATATGCTGACTCTAGCCTTTGCTTTGCGGTTTTGTTTCGGTTGTTCTGTTGTTGTTGTTATTTCAGCTTTCAACGTAAGCCTAGTTCTTAGTAATTTCTCACTCTACACTAACCAATCTTCACACTTCTACTCATCTCTGAAAATACAGCTGGTTCCTGATAGTTGGGGTGATACTCTGGGATGCCTTGTTTCCAGCTCTTCTTTTGGCTCTACCCTGCCGAGCACCCACCAACACTCGCTGAACTTGCAAATGTCAAACAGTGTGCAACCATGACCACGTGTCACTGGCCACAGCAAGACCTCAAAGAAACAGAAGAGTAAACTGAGGCTTAAAAAGTCAGCAAATATCAATGTACCAATTTTATCCTATTTAGAAAATGACTACAGTTCAGTTCAGTTCAGTTCAGCTGTTCAGTTGTGTCTGACTCTTTGTGACCCCACAGACTGCAGCACTCCAGGCTTCCCTGTCCATCACCAACTCCCAGAGTTTACTCAAACTCGTGTCCATTGAGTCGGTCAGTGATGCCATTCAACCATCTCATCCTCTGTCATCCCATTCTCCTCCCGCCTTCTATCTTTCCCAGCATACAGTTAGTTATTTCCAAATGTTGGACTCTGGACCAACATTCAGTGTTAGTGAAAGTCAGTTTTCACTAGCATAGCAAAATTAATAAGAGCGATGTAGTAAAAATACACCATTAAGCTAAGGCTAAATTATTCATCTTTTTTGTTATTCTGAGATTATGTTATTCCTATTTTCATGAATTTAAATGCCATTTTATTAAGCAATAATGTTTAAGCTGGTCAATTTTTATAATGTTTAATGTGTTTATTCAACGAAAAAGTCAGCAAGTCTATGCCCACCTTCAATAATCTTCTGAAATGATGTGCTTAGCCATTCAGTCATGTTCGACTTTTTGCAACCCCATGGACTGCAGCACACCAGGCTCCTCTGTCCACCAGGATTCTCCATGCAAGAATACTGGAGTGGGTTGCCATGCCCTCCTCCAGGGAAATTTCCCAACCCAGGGATTGAACCCAGGTATCTCACAGTCTGGGCAGATTCTTTACCATCTGAGCCACCAGGGAAGCCCAGGAATACTGGAATGGGTAGCCTATCCCTTCTCCAGAGGAACTTCCCAACCCAGAAATCAAACCAGGGTCTCCTGCATTGCAGGCAGATTCTTTACCAGCTGAGCTACAACAGAATTCCTCTGAAATGATACTGGTCCCATATCCAGGGCCTTCAATGCACAGGTGATACAAAGTAAAACACCAGGAGATGCCCCTTCATCGGTGTGAGTTGCGTAAAGACCAAACACCAGGCAACCCTGCTGTGAAACCTACACTCTGAGAGTCACTGACTCTCAGATCATCCCCTTCCCATATACACCAGAATGTTAGCAAAACAAATAGAAAGAAATGGAAATCTGACTGTGTTGTGGCAAAATGTAACTGCTTTTCAGTTCTGCTAAGGCTTTTAAAACTGAAAAACAGGAGTTAACATATACAACAAATATTTATAAATATCATAAATCCTAGGTGGTCCTAGTAGTAAAGAACCTGCCTGCCAAAGCAGGTAGACATAAGAGATGTGGGTTTGCTTCCTGGTCACTCCCTGGGTCAGGAAGATCTCCTGGAGGAGAGCATGGCAACCCATTCCAGTATCCTTGCCTGGAGAATCCCGTGGACAGAGGAGTGAAAGGTCAGACATGAATGAAATGACTTAGCATGCACCACCTATATATACCAAGTAGCCTACAAAGTGTTAGAAACATATGCATGAATACCAACTTTATCTTCACAGCCTAGTAGATAACATATTTAGTAGAAATATCTACTTTATACACTTTACATAGCCTACATAACATAACCTCATTGATCTTCAAAACAGCTTTAAGAAGCAAGTATTAGTCACATTTTTCAGATGAAGAAAATCTCAAATAAATGACAATATGATCTTCAAGCAAACGGGAATAAAATAGGAATTCATACACAGTACTTCTGGTGACCTTCGCAGTGTGAGTGTTTGTGGTAGGAAAGGAGACAGTGAGGAAGTGCTTGGATTATATGCCTAATATAATCCAAGAAATCAGATACTACAATCTAGAAACCAGATACTGTATTAGTACAAATCTATTGGCTTACACTGCTATTGATAAATTCATGGGTGAACAAAATCACACAAATCCACTGCTGCTAGTATAGTTCTAATTAATTTTAAGTGCTTGTTACTCTCCTGGATCTCAGCTCTCAGCTTCCAGCCATATCCTCATTTTAATAATACAGAGGCTATTACTGTGAGAAATGCTACTATTCTGACTCCCTCTGCCCCTCTTCCCACCAAAAATGATCTCTTTTCAGCACATCCCTGGGGATGGTGCCCAGGTAAGGGAGCTTACTACAGTAGTGTCCAAAAAGGGCCTTAGAAGTTGTAGTAAAACAGAAAAGAGTTGTTATTCTTGAGAAACTTATTAACTATCAGAAGAAGGAAAAGCAGTTGCAAACCATAAATCATATTTCCTTATTCTTCTACCAAACTACCTAAATGTCAACATTTTAGTGCTTAAAAAATGGTAAGAAATACCATTAAAGAAAGTGTTGTTCAGTTTGATTTCATTTCAGAATCATATTCCTATTTGTATGGTGAAAACCAACATGATATTGTAAAGCAATTATCTTCCAAATAAGTAAATTAAAAAAAAAGAACCAATCAATTTGCTATGATAGAGCCATGTGCAACCTAAGAGACTTCAGAAGTGCTGAAATGATGGCTTCTCTGAATGAAATGTATGGGCTTTGATCTTTTCCTCTTGTTCTAAGGCCAGCACGAGTGACATCAGCCTCAAGATCCCTGAATCCATACATAGTATTTTTTGTCGTCGTCGCAGTGGTGGTGATCCTGGCAGTGATCATAGGTCTACTTGTCTACTTTTTAGCTTTTGGTAAGTACCAAAAGATAGATACCACTTCTCAGATGAATTAACTGAGTATACTTTCAGATTCAAAGTTTGGCCTTCTCTCTTTTATTGCCACTTTTATTTTTTAATACAACATAATTATACATTTTATTTATATACCTCTAAATATATTCTCATGTTTATATTTTCTATAATTCAGTATTTTTTTCTTTTCTATCTTATTTATTTATTTATTTTTGGTCTTTTTAAGTATAACAAACAACATTATTACCCAGGCAAGGATTATTCTAGCCAACGAAAAAGACAATATTTATCTGATGCTAGAGTTCACTTGTTTTGTTTTTAGTTAATCCTATAATTTCCTTTAAAATATTGCAAAGCACCTTAAGTTTCAAAATCTAAAAGTTGGATGTACCTAAATATTCATTAATTCATGATCTGTGTCCTGAAAACCATCTTAGGACCAGAAAAGAGACACAGAGGTATAGAACAGTATTTTGGACTCTGTGGGAGAGGGAGAGGGTGGGATGATTTGGGAGAATGGCATTGTAACATGTATAATATCATATATGAAACAAGTCACCAGTCCAGGTTCAATGCATGATACTGGATGCTTGGGGCTGGTGCACTGAGACGACCCAGAGGTATGGTACGGGTAGGGAAGAGGGAGGGGGGTTCAGGATGGGGAACACATGTACATCTGTGGCGGATACATGTTGATGTATGGCAAAACCAATACAATATTGTAAAGTAATAAACCTCCAATTAAAATAAATAAATTTATATTAAAAAAATCAGATGTGAGGCACGCAAAAAAAAAAAGAAGTAGAAAGATCTTAAAAACAAACTTACACACAACTTAATATCCCAGTGAATATTCTTTCAGAGGTTTTAATGTAGATAAAATGTGTCAAATTTCACTAGATAATATAGGCTATGATCCGTTTTTTTTAATTTCAGCTATAATCCCACTGCATTATTTAAATAATTGGGGCTGGGATAGGAAAAGAATGAAGGTATATAGGTATGTGTAAGGGTAGAGATTAAGTGAGAATAAATTTATTCCAGTAACTAGTAATAGTCTTTTCAGTCAATTGAATTATAAAATTGTAGCTAAATTTTACTTTGGACTATATTTTGCTATCAAATCACCTAGAGACTATTATGTTCAAGTTGAATTTCAGAAGTAGGAAAAACCAACATCAAGTTTCAGATTTAATTAATTTTCCCTCCTAACAGCACTGTATTGTCACACTTAAACACAAAGACAGGAGCCTAAGTCCCTTCCAAGTATATTCGGTGACCATTCATGGCCCTATAAAGACTTGTCCTTCTGCCACAAAGGACCGTACTACCCTATCCCCGGGATCTCAGATGCTTTCCCTGAATGAGATATTNATTTCTTTTTCTGCCCTGATTGCTGTGGCCAAAACTTCCAGAACTATATTGAATAGTAGCGGTGAGAGTGGGCACCCTTGTCTTGTTCCTGACTTTAGGGGAAATGCTTCCAACTTTTCACCATTGAGGATAATGTTTGCTGTGGGTTTCTCATATATAGCTTTTATTATGTTGAGATATGTTCCTTCTATTCCTGCTTTCTGGAGAGTTTTTATCATAAATGGATGTTGAATTTTGTCAAAGGCCTTCTCTGCATCGATTGAGATAATCATATGACTTTTATTTTTCAATTTGTTAATGTGGTGAATTACATTGGAAGACCATTTTTGATAGAAAGAGTTTACAGTGAACAACCAGATTAGCTGTCTTGTCAGAATAGTTATTTTCTGGACTAGCTTAGTCCAGAAAACTGACAGGTCATCAATTCCTCTAAAAAGAATGGTATTTGAAATAATTTTTAAATCTATCAGAATCATTTTGGATTATTTCTTAATAATAAATGAATAACAGTAGCATGTTATAGACATCAATAATTCTTGAATGAATATATCTGCAATCACAAATATCCCTAAAATATAGTAAAAGTGAAAATTATGATACTACTGAACAATTTAATTTCTCACATAATGCTGCTCTGATTTTCATGCATTTTTAATGTTTCAGCTTTGCCAATCTTTTTAAAGACTGAAAGAGACAATAATTTTATTATAGTTACATTTTTACTAAGTTTATAATCTTTTCCTTTTAAAGGAATTAAATTTTTTTTAACTGTATAACACAGCCTAAATAATCCTAAAATAAAAATTAAAGTACTTAGTAATGTGAGACTGATTCTGCCTTTTCCTTGTTTTACAGATCAAAAATCTTCCTTTTACCAAAGCAGCATTCAAATCCTGGGTGTTCAATATAGTGATGAGTTAAGTTCACCAGCTACAGAGAAATATAGGACTTTGAGTGGAAATATTGAATCTATGGTAAGTTAATATTTGTGTTTGTTCTTTATTTTATCATAAAACAAATATGATAATAAACCTAATATTTTGTGATATATTTACAACTGCTAGATGCATATTTTCCTTCCCTGAATGGTGAAGGATGTGTTTCATCATATTTCTTCCAAGTCAATTTGCTTGTACATTGGTTCTTATTCACATTTTCTTACATCATTAGTGAAGAGTTTTAGGTCATGAGTAAGTATATTTTTTATGATCATGGCTTCAAAAATTAGAAGTCTATTGTTTGTGCAATTTGAGCATTTCTGTATTCTTGAGTTTGTTTTTTTAAATCATTTTCATTTTGCCTTCTTTCTTTCCTTTTTTCTTATGCAACTAAACACACAGGTAGTGTTAAAATACACATCAACATAGTTTGGACAAATCATACTTTGCTTCAATGATCAACATAAAAAATAAACAAAGCAAGTCTGGTTTCTCAAATGAAGAGGCCCCGAGGCTGCCTGCCAAGAAATCTCACAAGCAGACCCCTAGTTTATTACCATAGACCAGGGTTTGGCCTTCAGCCTTGCAGAGTCAGCGCTGACCAATCTCAGTTTACTTACATTACCCTTTCTGAAACTCTTAAGAATATAAATTAATCCAATGGATCTAAAACTTTGGCATGTAACAAAATCACCTGGAAGGCTTATTAAAAAACAGATCTCTGGGCCCCAATGTCAGAATTTCTGATTCAGTAGTTAAAACTTTCATTTCAGCAAGTTCCCAGGTTATGCTGATGCTAATTTTCAGGGACCTCACTTTGGAATCACTGAGTTAAGCTATAACGAGGCCTATGATGGACGGGGGATTGAGTCATCTGCTTGTCTGACAACCTTTACCCCTAGAGACAAATAACACTGGGAGCCAAGTTATAAGAAAAGTGCTCCATGAGCATAAAATTAGAGCAAGGGAAGTTAGGTATATTGTTTAAGTGTTTAATGAGATCAGAATAAACAACTGAACCAGAATAATTTGGGAACATAATCTAGTCCAGGAGGCAGAGGTAGGGCTAATATTGGGGAACGTCAGTTGGTTATGTCAGAAGTGGGAACCTACTGTTCCTCCAATAAACATTAAACATTAATCCTGCCAAATGCAGTGGACATACAGAAAGTGGAGTAGATATTAGATATTGGATGTAAGTTTGTGCTAAGAGGATAAATTATATCCTACCATGGAGAGGAGAGATGGTTTCTTATAAAAGATGATTTTCAGGCTGACTTTTAGAATGAGTAAGGCATACCTCAGCTAACACATGAGCCAAGACAGAGAAGAGAATGTCCTTAGCTAATAACAAATTTGGGTTTTACTTCGTAGAAAAAAAGTCTTGAGCTACAAGCAGAATGATGCGAACAGGATCTGATAGATTCACGTTCAGAATGTAAAAATTAGATTATAAAGAGAAGAGCCCACACACAGTAAGACTAGTTAGAAGCTCATTATCCTGGACCAGAAGAAAACCAAGGGGTTGAAAACTTGAATTAGGGCATATTTCAGAAAATATAGAAATGCATTTTAGGCTTACCTCCCCAACTTCACTTCATGTCAAATAGATGGGGAAACAGTGGAAACAGTAGCTGACTTTATTTTTCTGGGCTCCAAAATCACTGTGGTTGGTGATTGCAGCCATGAAATTAAAAGACACTAGCTCCTTGGAAGGAAAGTTATGACCAACCTAAACAGTATATTAAAAAGCAGAGACATTACTTTGTCAACAAAGGTCCATCTAGTCAAGGCTATGGTTTTTCCAGTGGTCATGTATGGATGTGAGAGTTGGACTATAACGAAAGCTGAGCAGAGAATTGATGCTTTTGAACTGTGGTGTTGGAGAAGACTCTTGAGAGTCCCTTGGACTGCAAGGAGATCTAATCAATCTATCCTAAAGGAGATCAGTCCTGGGTGTTCATTGGAGGGACTGATGTTGAAGCTGAAATTCCAATATTTTGGCCACCTGATGAGGAGAGCTGACTCATTTGAAAAGACCCTGAAGCTGGGAGGGATTGGGGGCAGGAGGAGAAGGGGACGACAGAGGATGAGACGGATGGATGGCATTATCAACACAATGGACATGAGTATGGGTGGACTTCAGGAGTTGGTGATAGACAGGGAGGCCTGGCGTACTGCAGTTCATGGGGTTGCAAAGAGTCGTACACAACTGAGCGACTTAACTGAACTGGACCCCAACTTCCTACTATCACTTCCCAACCTGTTGTTAAAAAATCATTAACAATATTAGTCATATCATTTGCGTCACAAGAGCCCATTGTTTAATCTTCAAACCAGTGCCCATTCTTAAATTTCTTGAAGAAACTGCTAGAGATAAACATTTCAGGAGGCCAGTGTGAGGACCATTATTCATAATGAAGCCCTCATACCCACAGAAAGACATCTTCTAATGTTTCAGCTGTGTACCTAGTTTAATACAAGGGAATAAATTGAAAGTGTGTATTTTGAGAATCCCAGCTTCATTCTAGGGAATTACAAAACAGCTACCAGTCATTAGAGCAAGATGCCAGAGATGTCATCANAAAGACATCTTCTAATGTTTCAGCTGTGTACCTAGTTTAATACAAGGGAATAAATTGAAAGTGTGTATTTTGAGAATCCCAGCTTCATTCTAGGGAATTACAAAACAGCTACCAGTCATTAGAGCAAGATGCCAGAGATGTCATCAACCCTAAAGAGGTCATTCAGTTTCTGTTAGAGAGACTAGATATGTTAGGTGAGTTCATCCTTCATAGAGCACATGTAAAACTGCAAAACACTAATTTCGAGAGAAATGGCATAAGGCATAAAGCACAACATATAGCACATTCAGCAATGTGAAAACATAAACTGAATAAGTTTCTTTTAAAAGTACTACCAGCACCTTTAGAAGATATTCAGTAAGTCTTTAAAACACACTCTCCAATGCCAAAAAAAATTGTACAATCTAACTTGTTATTTTTAACCTATTCTCAAAAATGGTCTATAAAGCAAATCATAATGTATGTATAAATTTTGTTATCAAAATGAAAATATTAGTAATGCCTTTTGTTGTAAATAAAATTCAGGGCATTCAAGAAATATTAAAAAAAGAAACATGCACAAAATCTCAATACTAATATATCCATGATTAATATTTTGATGTTCCAAGTATTTTTCATGTAAACTTCATAATCATACATGCACAAACACATATAATTTTCCATCAATGCAATAAGACTATATATGCTTGCTTTTTCCTATTTTTTTCTCAAAAATGTGTCATCAGTTCAGTTAGTTCAGTCGCTCAGTCNAGAAAAACCATAGCCTTGACTAGATGGACCTTAGTCAGCAAAGTAATGTCTCTGCTTTTGAATATGAGATAGAAGTATTTAAATATCAATGAAGAAATCTACCATTTTAAATAACTAAACATTATTATAGTGCAAAAAGATACAATATTTCATTTAACCACTCTTTTGTTGACAGATGTTTAAACTGTTTCCAGTTTTTCACTATTATATTCAATAATCTGATGACCATTCTTGTTGATACATACTTGCACACCTGAATGATTATATTATTTGGACATATTCCCAGGACTAGAATTATCAGAATATAGGTTTATGCATTTATTTCTCTCTAAAGATTTTCAAATTTTTCTTCAGTTTTAACAAGTATTTTATTTCAGAAGCATTTTAGATTTATAGAAAGGTTGCAAAGATAATATAGAATTCTCACACAGCACACCCAGTTTCCTCTGTGTTTAACACCCTGTTGTTCAGTTGCTAAGTCGTGTCCTACTCTTTGTGACTTCAAGGACTGCAGTATGCTAGGTCTCCCTGTCCTTCATCATCTCCCAGAGTTTGCTCAAATTCATGTCCCTTGAGTCAAAGATGCTATTGAACACCTTACAGTAGTACATTTATTGCAATTAATGATCAAATGTTAATCAGTTCAGTTCAGTCACTCAGTCATGTCCGACTCTCTGAGACCCCATGGACTGTAGCATGCCAGGCTTCCCTGTCCATCCCCAACTCCTAGAGCCTACTCAAACTCATGTCCATCTAGTCGCTGACCATCTCATCCTCTGTCATTCCCTTCTCCTCCTGCCTTCAATGCTTTCCAGAATCAGGGTCTTTTCCAATGAATCAGTTGTTTGCATCAGGTGGCCAAAGTATTGAAGTTTCAGCTTCAGCATCATTCCTTCCAAAGAACACCCAGGGCATATCTCCTTTAGAATGGACTGGTTGGATCTCCTTGCAGTCCAAGGGACCCTCAAGAGTCTTCTCCAACACAGTGCACAGCATCAATTCTTCAGCATTCAGCTTTCTTTTTAGTTCAACTCTCACATCCATACATGACCACTGGAAAAACCATAGCTTTGACTAGAGAGACCTTTGTTGGCAAAGTAATGTCTCTGCTTTTTAATATACTGTCTAGGTTGGTCATTGCTTTTCTTCCAAGGAGCAAGTGTCTTTTAATTTCATGGCTGAATTCAGCATCTGCAGTGATTTTGGACCCCCCCAAAATAAAACCTTTCACTGTTTCCATTGTTTCCCCATGTATTTGCCATGAAGTGATGGGACTGGATGCCATGATCTTCGTTTTGTGAATGTTGAGCTTTAAGCCAACTTTTTCACTCTCCTCTTTCACTTTCATCAGGAGGCTCTTTAGTTGTTCTTCACTTTCTGCCATAAGGATGGTGTCATCTTCATATCTGAGGTTATTGATACTTCTCCAAACAATCTTGTGCTTCATCCAGCCTGGATTTTGCATGATGTACTCTGCATTGAAGTTAAATAAGCAGAGTGACAATATACAGCCTTGACATACTCCTTTCCTGATTTTGAACCAGGCTGTTGTTCCATGTGCAGTTNTACTTCTCCAAACAATCTTGTGCTTCATCCAGCCTGGATTTTGCATGATGTACTCTGCATTGAAGTTAAATAAGCAGAGTGACAATATACAGCCTTGACATACTCCTTTCCTGATTTTGAACCAGGCTGTTGTTCCATGTGCAGTTTTAACTGTTGTTTCCTGACCTGCAGGCAGATTTCTCAAGAGGCAGGTAGGGAGTCTGGTATTCCCATCTCTTGAAGAATTTTTCACTGTTTGTTGTGATCCACACAGTCAAAGGATTTTGCGTAATCAATAAAGCAGACATAGATGTTTTTCTGGAATCCTTTTGCTTTTACTGTATTAACTCTAATGTTAATACATTGTTATTAACCAAATTTCATATTTTATTCAGATTTCTTCTTTTACTTAGTGTTCTTTTCTGTTTCCTGATCCCATCCAGGATAGCAAATTACATAATTGTTATGTCTTTTTAAGCTCTGAAAGTTCCTCAGATTTTCCTTCTGGTGATAATCTTGACAGTTTGAGGCATACTAGTCAGGTATTTTATAGAAATGTCCCACAACCAGGGGTTTTCTGATGTTTTTGCTTATGTATAGACTGGGCAATGGGGATTTAGGGAGAAAGACTATAGAGGGAAAATTTCATTTTCTTTACATTGTATGAAGTGGGGGTACATAGTATCTACATGATTTATCACTGTTGACGTTGATCATCTGGCTTAAGTAATGTTTGTCACATTTCTATTAATACACTAAAGCTCCTCCCTTTTCCATATTATACTCTTTGAAAGAAAGACACTATGTACAGACCACACCTAAGAAGTGGAGTGAAAAGTCATGCTTTGAATATTTAAAGTATATTTGAAGTTAGAACTGGACATGGAACAACAGACTGGTTTCAAACAGGAAAAGGAGTATGTCAAGGCTGTATATTNTTTATTAGGGATGGTCGTTGATAAAAGGTCGCTAGGCAGGCTGTGAACAGAGAGGCCACGTGATTGGGGAGAGGGCTGTCTGGGAGCTTCCTGGACCTTCTTCCCAGTTTGGCTGTGAACCTAAACATTCCCCCCCTCCCCAACTGCCCCAATAAATCTATTTTAAAAATATTAACAAAAGTGCCTTTGTCTGCCAGGAGAAAAATTAAGACTTGAAATTTTCAAAAAATTCTAGGAGGTCAGAGGTTTCAGAGTAATATGTAAACAGAAATGAAACAGTTTGTCATATTTTTCTGGCTTCTTTTGATGAAGTCACATTAAAAGTCAATGGAGAAGCAAGTCTAAATCCATGAGCCTCAGGCCTTCAGAATTGGGAGCAGCTGGTGAGCTGGATTCTGCTGAAGGGAAGCATTGCTTTGGGTGGGGGCACTCACCTTGCCCTTCTCAGCCAGGCACCCCTGTCACCTGCCATCTCACCCCAAAGGTCACATGGCTGAAGGACAGGCCAGCACCCCCTTGAAACATGGACTTGGGTACACGAGTCCTTCCATGACTGTTCCCGTGAGATCACTCTTTTGAAGAAACTAATTTCATGAGTTGTCGAATGTATCATGCCATCCAGAAGTAAAACATTTCAGAACATTTTGGAACCATCTAGGCCATTACCTGTTTAATCATTAAGAAGGAACAACATATTTGCAGGAAAAAATTTTGCAGTGAATCTGCTATGGGAGCCAAGAGAGGCAGCTGTCTTAGGTGGAGAGAACATTCTTTTATTGCTTTATGGAGGAACTTCACTTTCTCAGCTACTCTGCAAACCAACTACTTCCAAAAAAAAAAATCTGTATTACTGCTGGGTAGATGAGAGTGGGAGGCATTTCTGTCTGGGGACCAAAGTCACGCAGGAGGAAAGAAACAGGCTAGCTTTCCCTTTGTGTGTGTGTGTGTTTTTCCCAAGGCTGAGCAGGAGAAAGTGAACCATCCTCCATGCTCTTCGCTTGAGCTGGACGTACCAGGCACAGCNTGATCTCTCCATGTATTTGTGCATCCATTTGTTTAGATCAATATAGTGGTCTAAGCATTTTTAACAATTATTTTAATTTCTAAATTGCACTGAAGTGCCCCACCTTACATTCTTACAACCAGTATGCATTCAGTTCAGTTCACTTCAGTTCAGTCGCTCAGTCGTCTATGACTCTTTGCGATCCCATGACTGCAACACACCAGACCTCCCTACCCATCACCAACTCTAGTAGTTTACTCAAACTCATGTCCACTGAGTCAGTGATGCCATCCAACCAATCATCCTGTCACCCGCTTCTCACATACCTTCAACTTTTCCCAGCATCAGGGTCTTTTCCAATGAGACAGTTTTTTGCATCAGGTGGCCAGAATATTANTAGTTTACTCAAACTCATGTCCACTGAGTCAGTGATGCCATCCAACCAATCATCCTGTCACCCGCTTCTCACATACCTTCAACTTTTCCCAGCATCAGGGTCTTTTCCAATGAGACAGTTTTTTGCATCAGGTGGCCAGAATATTAGAGTTTCAGCTTCAACATCAGTCCTTCCAATGAATATTCATGACTGATTTCCTTTAGGATGGACTGGTTGGATCCCCTTGCAGTTCAAGGGATTCTCAAGAGTCTTCAACACCACAGTTCAAAGCATCAATTCTTTAGTGCTCAGCTTTCTTTATAGTCTAGCTCTCACATCCCATAGATGACTACTGGAAAAACCACAGCTTTGAGTAGTTGGACATTTGTTGGCAAAGTAATCTCTCTGCTTTTTAATATGCTCTAGGTTGGTCATAACTTTTCTTCAAAGGAGTAAGTGTCTTTTAATTTCATGGCTAAAGTCACCATCTACATTGATTTTGGAGCCTGCAAAAATAAAGTTAGCCACTGTTTATCCATCTGTCTGCTATGAAGTGAAGGGACAGATGCCATGACCTTAGTTTTCTGAATATCAAGCTTTAAGCCACTGTTTCACTCTCCTCTTTCACTTTCATCAAGAGGCTCTTTAGTTGTTCTTCGCTTTCTTCCATAAGGTTGGTGTCATCTGCATGTCTGTGGTTATTGATATTTCTCCCAGCAAACTTGATTCCAGCTTGTGCTTCCTCCAGCCCAGCGTTTCTCATGCATAGAAGTTAAATAAGCAGGGTGACAATATACAGCCTTGACGTACTCCTTTTCCTAGTTGGAACCAGTCTGTTGTTCCATGTCCAGTTCTAACTGTTGCTTCCTGACCTGCATACAGGTTTCCCAAGAGGCAGGTCAGGTGGTCTGGTATTCCCATCTCTTTCAGAATTTTCTGTAGTTTGTTGTGATCCACACAGTCAAGGCTTTGGCAAAGCCACAAAGGCTTTGGCATAGTCAATAAAGCAGAAATATATTTTTTTCTGGAACTCACTTGCTTTTTCGATGATCCACCAGATGTTGGCAATTTGATCTCTGGTTCTTCTGCCTTTTCTAAAACCAGCTTGAACATCTGGAAGTTCATGGTTCACGTATTGTTGAAGCCTGGCTTGGAGAATTTTAAGCATTACTTTACTAGCGTGTGAGATGAGTACAATTGTGCGGTAGTTTGAACATTTTTTGGCATTGCATTTCTTTGAGATTGGAATAAAAACTGACATTTTCCAGTCCTGTGGCCACTGCTGAGTTTTCCAAATTTGCTGGCATGTTGAGTGCAGCACTTTCACATCATCATCTTCCAGGATTTGAAATAGCTCAACATAAATGCCATCACCTACACTAGTTTTGTTCGTAGTGATGCTTCCTAAGGCCCACTTGACTTCACATTCTGGGATGTCTGGCTTTAGGTGAGTGACACACCATCATGATTATCTGGGTCATGAGATAATGACCCAGTTTCTGTACAGTTCTTGTGTGTATTCTTGCCACCTCTTCTTAATATCTTCTGCTTCTGTTTGGTCCATACCATTTCTGTCCTTTATTGAGCCCATATTTACATGAAATGTTCCCTTAATATCTCTAATTTTCTTGAAGAGATCTCTAGTCTTTCCCATTCTATTGTTTTACTCTATTTCTTTGCACCGATCACTGAGGAAGCCTTTCTTATCTCTCCTTTCTATTTTTTGGAACTCTGCATTCATATGGGTATATCTTTCCTTTTCTCCTTTGCTTTTGGCTTCTCTTCTTTCACAGCTATTTGTAAGGCCTCCTCAGACAGCCATTTTGCTTTTTTCCATTTCTTTTTCTTGGGGATGGTCTTGATCCCTGTCTCCTGTACAGTGTCACGAACCTCCATCCATAGTTCATCAGNTTTCCTTTTCTCCTTTGCTTTTGGCTTCTCTTCTTTCACAGCTATTTGTAAGGCCTCCTCAGACAGCCATTTTGCTTTTTTCCATTTCTTTTTCTTGGGGATGGTCTTGATCCCTGTCTCCTGTACAGTGTCACGAACCTCCGTCCATAGTTCATCAGGTACTCTGTCTATCAGATCTAGTCCCTTAAATCTATTTCTCACTTTCACTGTTTAATTGTAAGGGATTTGATTTAGGTCATATCTGAAACATCTAGTGGTTTTCCCTGCTTTCTTCAATTTAAGTCTGAATTTGGCAATAAGGCATTCATGATCTGAGCCACAGTCAGCTCCCAGTCTTGTTTTTGCTCTCTCTTGGAGCTTCTCCATCTTTGGCTGCATAGAATATAATCAATCTGATTTCAATGTTGACCATCTGGTGATGTCCATATGTAGACTTCTCTTGTGTTGTTGGAAAAGGGTGTTTGCTATACCAGTGCATTCTCTTGGCAAAACTCTATGAGCCTTTGTCCTGCTTCATTCCACATTCCAAGGCCAAATTTGCCTGTTACTCCACTTGTTTCTAGACTTCATACTTTTGCATTCTAGTCCCCTATAATGAAAAGGATATGTTTTTTGGGTGTTAGTTCTAGAAGGTCTTGTAGATCTTCATAGAACCATTCAACTTCAGCTTCTTCAGCGTTACTGATCAGGGCATAGGCTTGGATAACTGTGATACTAAATGGTTTGCCTTGGAAATGAACAGAGATCATTCTGTCATTTTTGAGATTGCATCCAAGTACTGCATTTCGAACTTTTTTGTTGACTATGATGGCTACTCCCCTTCTTCTAAGGGATTCTTGCTCACAGTAGTAGATATAATGGTCATCTGAGTTAAATTCACCCATTCCAGTCCATTTTAGTTTGCTGATTCCTAAAATGTTGACATTGACTCTTGCCATCTCGTGTTTGACAACTTCCAGTTTGCCTTGATTCATGGACCCAACATTCCAGGTTGCTATGCAATATTGCTCTTTACAGCCTCAGATCTTGCTTCCATCACCAGTCACATCCACAACTGGGTGTTGTTTTTGCTTTGGATCCAACTCTTCATTCTTTCTGGAGTTATTTCTCCACTGATCTCCAGTAGCATATTGGGCACCTACTGACCTAGGGAGTTCATCTTTCAGTGTCCTATCTTTTTGCCTTTTCATACTGCTCATGGGGTTCTTAAGGCAAGAATACTGAAGTGGTTTGCCATTCCCTTCTCCAGTGGACCACATTTTGTCAGATCTCTCCACCATGACCCATCTGTCTTGGGTGGCCCTACACAGCATGGCTCATAGTTTCATTGAGTTAGAGAAGACTGTGGTCCATGTGATAAGATTGGTTAGTTTTCTGGGACTGTAGTAGGTATGCTTATTTTCCCACAGCATTAACACTATACATTGTAAATCTTATTCATTGCTGCTAATCAAACAGATAAGAAGTGATGTCTCACTATTATTTTGGTTTGCATCTCTTTGATTACTAATAAGATTTAATCTGTCTCCATATATTAATAGGTCATTTTTATAATTACATTTGTGAATTTCCTGGTCATGACCTTGCCCACTTTCTTACTGGAGCATTTGTGTTTTCATGTAAATTTGGAAAAAAATTATTTCCTTGTTAGAATATCAGAATTTGCCCATTTTTCATCTGCATATATTTCTCTATCTTGTGATTTGACTTTCAACACCATTTATAATCTAGGATTTTTTAATGCCAAATAGATTTAATTTTTTATGAAGCCAAAATTATCAATCCATCTGTTATTTATTTGTAATAAGATAGAAATCCAGCTTTTTCCCCCCAAAATAACTAGGTTGTACCAAAGCAGTATATTAAACAGCATAATGGATTTATTTGTTGAACCACTTTTATCATACACTAAATTCTCCCTTTATTTTTCATACACTAAATTCTCCCTTTATTTTTCTGTATTCCCCTCTCTTTCACTGACTCACCTTTTCCTGTACCAGTCCCAAACTATTTACTGTGGCTTTATAATGAACATCTGGCAGAGAAAAATTCCCTTTGAAATTCTTTTGACATGTGATTTCCATAGTTAATCTCATTTATTCATACTTCTGTAGAAACACTTTGATTAATTCTCTAATATAGTGCTTTATAGTTTATAAAGTACTTTTACATGTATCATCTAACCTTCAGTTCATAATAGGTATATTATTTTTATAGATGAGTAAGTAAAGATAGTGAGCTTAAGAAACATGTCAAAGGCCATTCAACTAGAAAGTGCTAGAAAAAAAGTTCAAACCAAGGTCTCCTGATTTCAAATATAAGAATCATTCACTAGTGTTAATATGAGTCACATTATTATTCTTGTTTCATAGTCAGTAGTGTTATACTTAATGAGCAGTAGAATAACTCCAGAACTTTCTATTATATCAGATAATTCACTTCTCTTTCCTGGTTCTCAGTTCATTCATTAGTAAAATAAAATCACTTGACTAGAGGATTTTTATAATGCATTCTAACTCAGAAAGCCCACGATTATGTGATTTTTGCACAAGATACCATGCTGCCCATTCACCAGTTTTTCTCACCCTGCTTCCCTAGCCATTCCTTCCTCTGTATCTTTTATAGTCTCATCCTCCTCTACACTGACATTAAATGTCAAGATTCCCCAACTCTTTGACCTGTGCCCTCCCGTTCTGTCACTATTTTCTGTCTCTAGAAGATCTCAACCCTGACCAACTTCTACCAACACTTACATACTAATGTTTCATTCAGTCTCCAGCCCAAACTTTTCTTCTCTACTTCAGACATTTACACCCAACTGCACGCCTAATAGCTCTACTTGGCTCATGTAAAAACAACTCAAATATATTTTGTCCCCAAATCAAACTCATGATCACCCCATGCCATACTAGCCTTCTTCCAATAATTCTATCCCCATTAATTTAAATGCTATTTATTGTTTTCCAAACCAAAACTCTAAAACTCATCTTTGATATACTGCTCTCTATCATTCCAAATACCCAGTCTATAGGTTTTATCCCCTATTCTTTCCCTCAAATCCATTCATTTCCCTCCATATCTACTACCACCGTATCTGTCCAAGCCATTACCTCTACAATGAAGTACCAAAATAGCACCATAACTAATCTGTCTTATTTTGTACCTCAAATTGTTTATCCAGATGCAGCCAGAGAAATTTTTTTCAAATTGCAAATCTGATTTTATTACTTTCTTGTTTAAAACACTTCCCATTATTTAAGATAAAGACTAATTGCTTCACCACTAACAAGGCTTTCATTCTGGTCTTTCTATCACTCTAGGCTCCTTGCTTTCTATGCTACAATCACCTTGCCTTTTCTTTTCTTAAACACAAAGTGTTTGTTCCCACCTAAGGGTTTTTCATGTGCCATTCACTCTATCTGCATAGCTGTTTCCTTCCTCTTCAACCTGCTAACTCTGATTTTTCTTTAAGATCTCAATTAATACACATGCACAATAATGAACAAGTAAATGAACAGTTAGTTAGGTAATACAAGAACTGACACTCTTCTATTCCTGGCTAGAGCCACATTGCCAGGTAAAGCAATGTCTTAAGTAAATCAATATACTTCTTAGAAGATTAAAAAAGAAAAGAAAACAAAAGCTCCATCAAATAAGAGGGTATTGAAAATAAGATAGTGATTTACCTTCTTGGAATAGCTAACAAGATCTTTTCCCCCTCAAGATGAAAAAATATGTAACAATTGTAGGCATAATATGTATAATGTTTTATCCTTCATATGACTTCATCTGTTAACAGATTAATGATGGTACTTTGCAAGAATTTACCTCAATAATCCATATCTCACTTCAATTCTTATCAATTATGAATATTACTGAGGTTTAAGGATCCAAGGCTATTCTATATTTCAAAGATAGTATTGTCAACCAGGAGAGAAACATAAAATAGTTCTTTTTTTACTGTTTACTTAATTTTTGCCTATTGTAATAAAAGGTTCAATAATACATGTTCCAAAATCAAAGAAGTGTGAAAACAAACTCATCTGACCCATTAAACAATAATTTTGAAGGGAGGGGAAAAGGACAAAAGGTTGTATATAAACTTCACTAACAGCAGACCCATAGCCTCTAGGACTTGCAGCAGCCAACTGTGCACAGATCGATTTTTTAAACACACTTTGGACTGTTCTCCTCTTACAGATGAAGATAATGAGAGGAAGAAAGGTTACAAGATTCATTCAAGTTCCCAGAGCAAGCTAACTTCTCTCCGTATACCCTGTGTATACACTTCCCACCTAGCCCATTGCCTTCCTATTCAAGTATCTGCTCACTGATTTTCTACCAAGCATTTGATAAGTTCTAATGAAAGAGTCCACAAAATTTTCATATTCTTTATTAAATACAGAATCTTATCCATAGACTTCTTCTTTTATCCTCATGTATGGATATCAGCCAATTATTGCTGATTGCTTATTGTTGAATACTATTGTTACTTATTATCTTCACCAAATTACCTCTATATTTTCCACATAGCCAAAATGTAATAATTAAAGTGGATTTTTAAGCCTTTGGTCAAGTCTAGCCTGTGCTGGTACAATACTAAATCATGAAATATAATTACAAGAAACATTTACTTAAATTTTAGCAATTTCTTCAGTTTTAGGTCAGTTCTTTCTACTTCTGTTAAAGTCAAGTAATGTTAAACTTAAATTAGTTTACTAAACTACCTCCTACAATATACCATATAAACAAACACATTAAAACCCATCCTTCTGACTGGTGTGAGATGGTACCTCATTGTGGTTTTGATTTGCATTTCTCTGATAATGAGTGATGTTGAGCATCTTTTCATGCGTTTGTTAGCCATCCATATGTCTTCTTTGGAAAATGTCTATTTAGTTCTTTGGCCCATTTTTTGATTGGGTCGTTTATTTTTCTGGAATTGAGCTGCATAAGTTGCTTGTACCATCTCACACCAGTCAGAATGGCTGCAATCCAAAAGTCTACAAGCAATAAATGCTGGAGAGAGTGTGGAGAAAAGGGAACCCTCTTACACTGTTGGTGGGAATGTAAACTAGTACAGCCACTATGGAGAACAGTGTGGAGATTCCTTAAAAAATTGCAAACAGAACTGCCTTATG
>SJYV01054038.1:116462-139057 GCA_006410875.1 Neotragus pygmaeus | reverse complement strand
GATCACAATAAACTGGAAAATTATGAAAGAGATGGGAATACCAGACCACCTGACCTGCCTCTTGAGAAACTTATATGCACGCTAGGAAGAAACAGAACTGGACATGGAACAACAGACTGGTTCCAAATAGGAAAAGGAGTACATCAAGGCTGTATATTGTCACCCTGCTTATTTAACTTATATGCAGAGTACATCATGAGAAGCAGCTGGGCTGGAAGAAACACAAGGTGGAATCAAGATTGCCAGGAGAAATATCAATAACCTCAGATATGCAGATGACACCACCCTTATGGCAGAAAGTGAAGAGGAACTAAAAAGCCTCTTGATGAAAGTGAAAGAGGAGAGTGAAAAAGTTGGCTTAAAGCTCAACATTCAGAAAATGAAGATCATGGCATCCAGTCCCATCACTCCATGGGAAATAGATGGACAAACAGTGGAAACAGTGTCAGACTTCCTTTTTGGGGGGCTCCCAAATCACTGCAGAGGGTGACTGCAGTCATGAAATTAAAAGAAGCTTACTCCTTGGAAGGAAAGTTATGGCCAACCAAATAGCCTATTGAAAACCAGAGACTTTACTTTGCCAACAAAGGTCCGTCTAGTCAAGGCTATGGTTTTTCCAGTAGTCACGTGTGGATGTGAGAGTTGGACTGTGAAGAAAACTGAGAGTCGAAGAATTGATGCTTTTGAAGTGTGGTGTTGGAGAAGACTCTTGAGAGTCCCTTGGACTGCAAGGAGATACAACCAGTCCATTCTAAAGGAGATCAGTCCTGGAGAACACTTTGGAAGGAATGATGCTAAAGCTGAAACTCCAGTATTTTGCCCACTTCATGCGAAGGGTTGACTCATTGGAAAAGACTCTGAAGCTGGGAAGGATTGGGGGCAGGAGGAAAAGGGCACGACAGAGGATGAGATGGCTGGATGGCATCACCGACTCGATGGACCTGAGTTTGAATGAACTCCGGGAGTTGGTGATGGACAGGGAGGCCTAGCATGCTGCAATAATTCATGGTGTCGCAAAGAGCCGGACATGACTGAGCGACTGAAGTGAACTGAACTGAACTGATTGAGAATATTTATAGTCTTATAAATTGCAAACAAAAATGTTAACATTCCCTAAAGCATTAAAATAGCAATAATAAAGCCACATATTAATATAAATAACATCTTCATGAAAAAGATCATTGTTTCCCCAAACAAAAAATCGGTCAGAATAATTGCCTTGTTTTAAATTGCTGCATATTTAGTATAAAACTTAATAAAAGACACCTAGATTCTCATGTCCACTTCTACATTATTGAGTCAATTTCAAGGTGGTGCTTTGGTTGAAGTACATGAAGAAAATCCACCCTCACAGGTATATAGCCTTTTCAAATAATTGGGTATATTCTTCTCTGATACTACATTGAAATCTGACAACTAGTAGTTCCTTAAAGTTTAGCTGCTCTGTGAAATCATAAAGCCCATCAGTGAACTTCTTTTCTGTTACATTAAAATATGTTGTCTCTATTGCACTTTGAATCTATCTTTATCCACACCTGATTTTGTAACACTGACCTGTGACATCTGGAAAGCCACTGGCTGCTGAGTTATGTATTTTAACATATTCCACTACATTCTACAACGGGAAAAAATGTACTTAGTATTTTCACCACCAATGTCATCAGAAAAGTGTTTAAGTTGAGAAAATGTCAAGTCCACTGTGGTGGACACAAATTTCCCAAAAATTTACTTTTTGCTTTAAAAGTTCAAATTGGGTAAATCACAACAACTGCCAAGTGACTTTTCTTGCAATGACAAGCTTATTTTGTGCATTTTTGAGAAAATATCTGCCAATACCCAAATCTCAATAAACTTGCTTTGCCTGTCATTTGTTATTTAGAGTAAAAATTATGTTTTGTGAAAAAGAAAATAGTTCATTTCACAACTCAAAACCTTCCAAGTGTTTTTCCTTTAGACAAGCACAACCTGGCATGAAGCAAAAGTGCTTTATGCTTACCTCCCATTTCATCATGCAGAAAATTTTAAAGACATGTATTTTAAGGGTAAATAGTAAAATTAATAATTGTTACTGCTTCTTCAATGTCATTCTTCAGTGAAACTGGCATTTTAAAACCCGATCAAGACATTTAACACTGATTCCCTGACACTGTTTATTGTTATTTTGTTGGTGAAGGCTTGCTGTAAGAACAGAATCCACTGTGCATATTTTAAGCAAGAAAGGGTTGAATATAGTCTTAGACACTGTGGAGTCTAACACAAGTTCTAGGTTGGGATTCCAGGATCTTTGTTGTCAGAACACTGTAGAACTGACCACCAGCAGAATTACCTCCTTGGAGACCACCCCTGGAGTTGTCCCCTCATCAACAAGCCTCTGGTGTCTATACCCCAAGAAACTAGGGACGTATAACAGGAAGATGTTTCAGAGTCCCCTGGCTTAGCAGCAGAGAGCATGGAAAGACAATCTCCACTGAGCTCCTGTGATCCATGTATCATGTGAGTCGATCCAATTCGCAGAATCGAATTTTCATCTGTTACCTCCAACAGCAAAGAAACCTGGGAAATAGAGTGTTTGGCTTTCTAACCTCTCAAACTTAGAAAGAAGGTGAAATGAAGATTGAATGAGCCAGTTCTGGTTTGGACCTAGTCAACAGGAATTTGTCCAGTGACGACAACTGGCAAGTAGCTTACTTTCTTGCAAGTGACAGAAAATCCGCCTAGACACTGTACAGATTTCTCTCTCGCACTTTTACCCATTGATTGTGAGCAAATGGGCCAACTGCTGCCGTGAAGCCAGACAGAATGGCAGGGGATGTGAAGGGTAGGGAGTGGGATCAGGCAGGGATCAGTCAGAGAACCTGCATTGTCCTTAACCAGAAACCCACGTCTTTCTGTGGGTGACCCTGGGATGTCACAATAGGGACCATGGAATGTTCTGACATCTCTTTCAAAAGCCCTCCTTCTAGTCCACTTAGCAATGTTTCTTTTTAAACCAGCAATTCTCAAAACTTGATACTGTGTTTGAAATGTGGGTTANAGTTGGTGATAGACAGGAAGGCCTGGTGTGCTGCGATTCATGGGGTTGCAAAGAGTCAGACACGACTGAGCGACTAGACTGTACTGAACTGAACCTCTGTCAGCGGTGTTACCTTCAACCTATTTGCTCAAGAAAGAAATATGGGAGTTATCTTTAATTCCTGTCTCTCCCTCAACCCATACATACAATCATCTAACTTTCACATTTCTGTCTCTTAAAATGTTTAAGATCCGTAATTTCAAACACACTGTCCTCAGTCATCTCTCTTCTGGACTTGCACCACCTCCTAATGAATCGCCTCTTCTCTAGTCTTGCTCCATTCCACATTTTACATAGCAGCCAGTAAGATTTTTTTGAAATCATAAAGCTAAACATAGTACTTGCTTAAAGTTCTTCTAACTTCCACTCCTTACCTCTACAATGTATAAACATATATTATGTCTGTATGTATAACATTATATATGCATATATGTACATATGTAACAGTATATTTTAAAACAGAAGAGGAAGAAGAAAAAGTGATGTGAGTGTNCTATCCTGAATGGTGGGTACAGTGTCCTATGCACTGAAATCAAGTGTTTGTAGGATACCATTGTGATATATCATTACATATACAAACACTGTGTGTGTGAATCTGTCCTAATGTTAAATTTCTTAAGTAATTTTTTAAATGCTTAATCAAGAAGAAGATGTAAAAAGAACAGAAAATTATCATAACTGTACACTTAAAAATATTTTTATGGGTATTCAGGCAAAGCGGCAATGACGTGATAGCAGATATTATCATGAAATTTAAATTCACCAGAAGAAACAATGAAGCATCAATGAAAAGCAGAATTGAGTCTATTTTACACCAAATGCCAAATAACTCTGAAGACTTGACAATGAATCCAACTCAGTTAATATGCAAGTATCATTTTTTTAGATACCATTTCCTTTCAGTGTATCCCTCTACAAATTCTATTTCATGTTTTTATTTAATGAGGGACTCTTTTTTCCTGAATTAAATTTTGTGAAAACAACCTACTATGAAGTTAAATGTAATATATAGTTCTCTAATATAAAATATTCTGATGTTTTAAAGAATCATATTCATATCATAACTTTTATTTGCTAAAAATTCTTTATTGTTTTTCCCCTCTCAATATTCTTTATGAGGGACATTGCTGTCAGATGTTCAACTTGTAGGTATGTTATAAGAATGGTAAATAGCTGTTCAAGGTCAGAGAACAGTTTAATTTAGGATCCACCTCACTGAGAAAAAAGTATGTAATTGGAAGGGGTCTGGTAAATACTTGTAGAATAAAGAAGGAAATTAGATTTAACAATGTCTCTGTCTCCTCTCTGAAAATCCACACTACTTCTGCCTGGAATGGAATTCTAATTCCATTGTTTTCCATCCCTGTTGCGATCACTGTGGTCCAAGCCAACATCATTTCTTACTTGAACAATTACACTAGCCTCCTAGCTACACTGTATTGTCCACATATTGATCGAGGAAATATTTTAAAATATAAATACAATCTTGCTTAAAAGTCTCCCATGTATTCCCACAAAATGAAACAAAAACACCACCTGTAAGCAGAATACCATATTTCCTGGTTTACTCAGGACAGTAATGGGGACCATGTCAATTGTCTAAGAACCATTATTAATAATACCATATACATGCTCTGATTTGGACAATAAATGATATGGTGATCTCATCTAAAGCACTGTATGACCTCATTTATGCTTACCCCTGCAGCCATTTATTATGCTATTCTCTTCCTCGTTTACCACAATCTGGCCACACCTTTACTTCCTCCATCTGCAAAGATTCTCTCCTTCCTGCCCCAAGCCTTTGCATACACTGGTCCAGTTTCTTAAAACACTTGCTACATCACTCCCTTGCATCTGTCAAGTATCATCTGGATCATTTCTTTCTAATGTAAGCCTTTTCTGACTTCCACTACTAAATTGTTTACCTCTGTCACAGACATCTTCATATTCCTTCACAGCATTTATCATAACCAAAACTACAAACTTGTTTCCATGAGTTTGTATCGTCTTCATACTACTCTAAGTTTTCTGAAGGCAAGAACCAGTCTGCCTTGTTAATCCTCCTTACTTCTCTTACTCAGTATCTAGTACATAATAAGTACTCTATTAATATTTGTCACATAACTTTTAAAAAAGAAATTACTCAATTCATGTATAAACACTCCTCCAACTTTGTCATGTACTACTATCTTAAGAAACCATGATTCAGCTCATAATAAGCTCCAGATTAAAGGGTTTTGGTGGCTCCCACATTGGACTAATAGTTAATCAGCATACACTTGTTAAAATTTTACCAGCGGTTAAAACAATGAAATTCTTTCCTATCTGTTGGCAAATAACCACTACACCAGGCCCACAAAGTTGCCTCTCTAACCCCTCCAAATTCTCCTATCCCTATCCTGGACTCCCAGCTCCTGAAACTACAGAGTTGATGCTTAGCACAGCAAGGACCGCCAAGACACTGCTCCAGCTCTGTGGGTGGTTGTGTCCTGCCTGACTTGCTGATGCTTATTCAAGTTTGTCTAATGCCCACAACAACCACATACTATAGATCCTTCTATTGTCCCCATTCAGAAAATATAGATAATTGTCCAGGGCATATAGGTAGGATGAAGGCTATTGTTAAAAGTAAAGGTGTCAAAAAAAAAAAAGAGTATAGGTGTCGAATGAGGAAAGCATGTACTCAGGTAGTAGCTAAAGGGATGGAAAAGATGGGGCTAATTCAAAGGATAGTTAGATGCCAGAAGGTACAAAATTCGGAAGCCAATAAGATGTGGGAAATAATGAGAAAGGAGTTAGAGACCATTTCAGATTTCTAGCTATTGGTGGAAATGATGTCATTTACTATGTGTGTGTGTGTGTGTGTGTGTGTGTGTGTGTGTGTGTGTGTGTTAGTGGCTCAGTCGTGTGCAACTCTTTGAGACCTCTTGGACCATAGCCCATTGGGATCCTCTGTCCATGGGATTTTCCAGGCAAGGATATCAGAGTGGATTGTCATTCTTTTCTCCAGGGGATCTTTCCAACCCAGGGATCAAACCTAAGTCTTCTGCAGTGCAGGCAGATTCTTCATCATCTGAGCCACCAGGGAAGTAGTAAATTAGAGCTAAAATTTGGTGACATTGAGTTTGAGATGGCTTTGGGACATTCAGAGGAAATGGCTCTGTAAGCAGAAATTGAACTGGAATAGATAGGCCTTCAGTATCTGGTACCAACATAGTTTCTTTCTGTGCTGCCCCATCACTTTCCTACATGCAACATTTGTATTATCTCTACTGACTTCATTGCTCCACAAACATCTTATATCTTCATGCATTTGTGCCACTATACCTTTCACCTGCAATGCTTTTCACCTCTTGGCTGACTGAAAAATTGCTTTTAGGTATTCAAAATACAATTCAAATATTATTTTCACCATGATAACATCCATGAATCAGATAGCATTAGTAACGCTCTCCTTTCTCCTCTCTACTTTGCATTTAAATTTATTTGAATGATTCCTTAATTAATTTCTTTTTATAAATTATGTGAAAGCAAACCCCCTATATTTTGTTATACCTGCAGTACTACAAATAATATCAGTCTAGGAATACAGATATAGTTATATGTGTGTGTGTGTGTATATATATATATATATATATATATATATATTAGAATAAGTGAAAAAATAATTTTTCTTAGAGAGTTGTATCTTAATGACTATGCTTCTGTTTTCCCAAGTAAACTGAGAGACTTGAGAACAGAGATATCTTTTAAATATCTTTTAACTGTTTTATGAGAAATTAATGCACAAGCTTTAGTGTGATTAATGACAAATTGGGGCAAGATAATACAGGCAGTTTTTTGAAGTCTGTGACTCAGATTCTCTCAGCAGGTCTGGGGTGGAGCCTAGAAATCTAAATTTAACAGTCCTACAAATGATTCTGTTTATGGTTGTCTGAGGACTACACTTTAAGAGATTAATGTGAAATGATATACAGTCTTTTTTGTATTGAACTGACTCCCCCTCTTTTTTTTAACACTAGCAATAACTGGCCAGGATACAGTACAACTGTTCACTCAAGGTAAGATTTTAAATTACTTTGTAAATGTGGTTTACCAAAATAACAAGGGTAAATGTTCAATTAATTTGTGCTCTTTGCCAAGAAGTATTTATTGAGATGGTATCAGTATTCTTAGTTTACTCATGTAGGTTGTTGTTGAAATTAGACACTGCAGACCTCATTGGGCTATGAAGTGATATATAGGCTTTCTCCTATTTTCAGAAGGAGGAAGAAATATTAGTGCCATTCCACCCACTCTGTATCAAGTTTGGTCTCATTGAAGTTTTCTTGGCAGCTTTGGGAAGTTTCTCCAGCCCTGATTCTATGGTAGCATTTTAGCGACTTGCAAATTACGTTTGGCTGCACCATTTATATAGCTTTTCCTAACTACCAGAATAGTTTGCTTTGTGATAGATTTAAGTTAATCATAAAGTATAAAAAAAAATTACAAAAAGCATTATGAGTTTTATGTCTATAACATAACGGAAAAGTCAGGGTTTTCCAATGTCATTATATATACTCTCAGGCTAGATAGCAGATATATAAACTCCTAGAAAAGAGTAGTTGCTCCTTGGGCTGATAACATGTAGTTAGAAATTCATTTAATATATCTTGATAGCTGGCCTATCTCAGATACTTGAGTGATATTATAAGTTAATACTTCCTCTATGGGTGGTTTTCAACTTCATGTATATTTATTTTAATAATAAATGCTTATTTTTTATTAGACTGTGCTTAAATAATTTACTAGGGGCTTCCCTGGTGGCTCGGATGGTAAAGAATCCACTTGCAACTGGGAGACCCAGGTTCGATCTCTGGATCGAGAAGATCTCCTGGAGAAAGGGATGGCAACCCACGCCAGTATTCTTGCCTGCAGAATCCCATGACAAAATAATTTACTAGAGAACTTGCTTGGAGTATGCAGCAAAAGAACCTATATGCCATTTATATTCTTACTAGAAGTCTATTCCTCCTCTATCTGGGAGATCTGTTGGAAAATAAATGCCTTTGGATGGCATCCTAATGACATAATATCACTTATCTTAGAGCTGGTTCAGCAACAGAAAATTTTCATGGTGATTTACCTCTAATTTCTTAGTAACATACTAACCAAGAGCAAATAAATCATGAAAGTAGGAATTGAGTGATCAAGCCCACTCCAGCGCATTTCAGCTTTGGCCACTGGAGTGTTATGGCCTTTCTTAAGATGTTTAAATAAATCTAATCTAGATACTTAAAAACTCTCAATCACCCTTGAGAATATTCTGTGGACCTAAAGTAATTCTTTTTCTAGAGCCCATTTGGTAAGATAGAATCAGTTATGGATGTGGACTGGGTCATCCGTGATGAACTGCATTACCACTACAGTCTTCATGATAACAGCAGTTTCCCTCTAAGGTCACTATGCACATGCATCACTTGTTAAATACAGCTGCTAGGAAGTTCTGGGAACCTAATGTATGGCTTGGTGACTCTAGTTAGTAACATGGTATTATACATTTGAAAGCTGCTGAGAGTCGGTCATAAGTATTCTCACCAAACATACACACAAAAATGAGTTCACTGTGTGAGGTATTGTGGGCTTCCCAAGTGACTCAGTGGTAAAGAATCCACCTGCCAGTGCAAAGATGCAGGAGACCTGGGTTCAATCCCTGGGTCAGGAAGTTCCCCTGGAGGAGGAAATGACAACCTACACCAGTATTCTTGCCTGGGGAATCCCATGGACAGAGGAGTCTGGCGGGCTACAGTCCATAGGGTCTCAGAGTTGGACAAAACTAAGTGACAGGCCCATGCATACATGAGTGAAGTGTTAGATGTGTTAATTATCTTGAACTTGGTAATCATTTTGCAGTGTATTTGTATATCATATCATCACATTGTACACTTTAAATATATACAATTTTATTTGTCATTTCCTTAGTAAAGTTGGAGGAAAAGTGCAATTTTTGATTTATCCCCTAATGAGGGTCTGAGAGTCAACATTTATTTTTGTTGTTGTTCATCTTTATTGTGGTACAGCTGACAAATAAAATTGTAATATATTTAAAGTGTACAATGTCATGATTTGATGTATGTATACATTATAAAAAGAGTTCCTTTATCTAGCTAATTAACACATTCATCACTTCATGTATTTATTACCTCCCTCCCTTTTTTTTGGCAAGAACATTTAAGTTCTACTCTCTAGCAAATTTCAATTTTATAATACAGTGCTGTCAGATACAGTCATAATGTTATACATTTGATTCTCAGACCTTATCAGCTTATATCATCCTTTAACCAAACTCTTCCTATTTCCCCTACACCCTAGCAACCACTTTCTACTGTTTCTAGGTGTTTGGCTTTTTTTTTTTTAATTTCCACATAGAAGTGATACCATGCATTATTTGCCTTTGTCTGGCTTATTTCCTTAGGACAATACCCTACAGTTTCATTCATGTTGTTGCAAGTGACAGGATTTCCTTCCTTTTTAAGGCTGAAAAACATTCCAATGTGTGTGCATGTTTTTACGTGCATATATACCACACTATTTCTTAATCCACGCATCTACTGATAATCACTTAGATTGTATCCACACAAAGCCAACATTTCTATCAAGCTTTTTGGGGACACTCATGTTGCAGGTCCACAGACCACACTTTGAATAGCAAGGCTATTGAGAAGATGGATATTCCCCAGGGAACCTGTGGCCTCAGCTAGTTCCTCTAGCACTGACCTACCTTAACTCATGACAAATTCCAAAGAACTCTGAATCTGCTCCACAATTTGAAGCCTCCATGACAAACAAGTTCAGAAATGTTCTCTAAAATGAAGTCTATAGGTAACAGTCAGATAAGTATTCTAAAAGTATAACATATTGATCATGCTTTTGGAAAGCCTAGCATGTCCTGAGAAAGAATACATAGAAGACATAAAAGTCATAATTTATGGTGAAACTCTTACAGCATCTCCCAGATGTAAGCGTCATGATCTTCCTAGCACATTACTTCCCTTTCTCATTAGAATGTGGAGTCCGCTCAGGCCTGATAACCTTGTCTGAGGAGAGAATCATGGGAGGCACTAAAGCTCAGGAAGGAGACTGGCCTTGGCAAGTCAGTCTACAGTGGAGCAGTTCTCACCGCTGCGGAGGAGCCTTGATCAGTAATAGGTGGATCCTGTCAGCAGCTCACTGCTTCAGAAGGTAAGACTGCAGTTTCCTATCCATCTTAGCATGCTCTAGTTGTTTCAGCGAATACTTATGTCTGTGTTAGAGGGTATCGATCAATCACATGGTACTAGAGATACTAAGTAACTTGCCCAGAATAACACTGCCAAAGTGCAACACAGGTAAGGTTCATAAATTCAGCTGGTTCCAAATCTTGCTGAAAGAAAGGAAAAAAAGGGTGGGAGAGAGGCAGACAGAGAAGAAGAAGAGTGCCTTTTAGCATCTTCACTAAAATGACCTGAGTAAAAGAAGTTTAGAGTAAAAAAAAAATCCATGTATTTGTTTGTTGTCAAATATTTTTTCTTTAGAATTTCTAACTAGCACTTACTCTTCTGCAAATTGCTATACCTCACAAAAGTATCTCCTGGACAATATATATAATTTCTATTTCTCATATAATTCCACTATCACAATGCCACAAAACTCTCAAATTATTTGGTTACATTTTGTTTTTATTCAACATTAGGAGCATGTTGAAATTATCAGCTTCCAATTCACAGAATCTTATTTTCATCAGTTTGTATAAGACTTTTCTCTCATTTTGTTTTTCTCCTGTCATACCTGAATTTCAATTCTAGTGCCTTCCCTGCCCCCATAGGCCTCACCCAAATACTTGACATGTGTCTTTAAATAATGCAATTACCTGTAAAACCTTTAGTTTGTGTGTGTGCTTCTTTAATTTATACAAGTAAAACTGTGTATAAGTCTCATATTGTTCCTTAATGTTTTTGCTCAACCCTGGCAATTTTAATCTGGTTCACAACTGCACGCACCATATCCCTTTATCCAGCTAGGCTGTGCCAACTTCCCACAGCCACAGACTGCAGCACATACAACTTTTTCTTATGTCTGCATATGTGCCTCTCTGTAAACCTCCATCATATCACTGCAGATGGTGACTGCAGCAATGAAATTAAAAGATACTTGCTCCTTGGAAGGAAAGCTATGACAAACCTAGACAGCATATTAAAAAAGCAGAGACATCACTTTGCCAACAGAGGTCCATATAGTCAAGGCTATGGTTTTTCCAGCAGTCACGTATGGATGTGACAGTTGGACCATAAAGAAGACTGAGTGCCAAAGACTTGATGCTTTTGAACTGTGGTGTTGGAGAAGAAGACTCTTGAGAGTCCCTTGGACTGCAAAGAGATCACACCAGTCAATCCTAAAGGAAATCAACCCTGAATTTTCACTGGAAGGACTGTCGCTGAAGCTGAAGCTCCCCAATACTTTGGCCACCTGATGCAGAGAGCCGACTCACTGGAAAAGACTCTGATGCTGGGAAAAAGACTGAATGCAAAAGGAGAGGGAGACAACAGAGGACGAGATGGTTGGATGGCATCATCAACTCAATGGACATGAGTTTAAGCAAACTCCAAGAGATGGCAAAGGGCAGGGAAGCCTGGCATGCTGCGGTTCATGGAGTCACAGAGTCAGACATAACTGAGAGACTGAACAACAACAAATAAACCTTCAAGAATTTCTCTGACACATGCACCTAGAAGTGTATATACAGTGTGCTAAATATACTGCAGTGCTTTCCAGAATTTTGTATCTTCACATTTAATGCAAAAGAGTTTGAACTTCTTTCTTACCAACACAATATTATTTTTTCAATTTTTTCCATTCTTATGAATATACATTAGATGTTGATTACTGTTATAATTTTCACTTCTCCACTTACTAGTGAGTGAGTATTTTTCATGTCTACTGGCTGTTTGGCCTTCTCCTCCCATAAATGCCTATCAATATTTTTGTTCATTTTATGATGGTTCTCTTTCCATTTATTGTTGGTTTATAGAGTGCTGTTTATTCTACAAAAATTTTAGATGTTAAACATTGTAAGAATTTTCTCATGGTTTTTCATTCATCCGATAAATATATCTATGGTGCAGTTAATTTTGTTTTTAGTTTTATATTATCTTTTAATTGATTTGCTTTTTTAATGTTACAGATGTTTTTATTGAAGTATAGATGATATACAATATTATATAAGTTATAGGTGCACAACATAGTAATTCACAGTTTTTAAAAGTTATATTCCATTCATTATAAAATGTTGGCTACATTCCCTGTGTTATACTATATATCCTTATAGTTTATTTATTTTATACATAACAGTTTATAGTTCTTAATCCCCTGCCCTATCTTGTGCCTCCCCCTTTCTCCCCCTAGTAACCATTAGTTTGCACTCTATGTACGGCACACTTAATATTGATTTCATGAAATTCATTCTTCTTAACTGTTCAGTTTGTATTTTGGGAGTTTGGCAAAAAGCCACTATTCCTAGATCATAAAGATAATGCCTTACATTTTGTATATATTAGTGCTCTGTCTCTCTCTGTATTCATACACACAAACATTCATACACCAAAATCTTCAACAAGCAACATATTTAGTACAGAAAAATCATTTATCCACTGATAAGACAAGGAGCTCATTCATCACTACTATTTAAATGGGGCTTCTGCCTAAAGGAAAGGAAAAAAATAACAGAAGGAATCAGTTAAAACTAAAGTAAACGTTGTTTGACTTCTTAGTTGCTTAAATGGAAGGATGTAGAAAAGGGAGAAATAAAAGAAAAGTTTTGCTACACTAGTGTTCATCAAAGTACCAGGATATCCTCACTGGAGTAACAGAACACCAGGACGTTCATCACCCCACAATATGTTTGCTAAAGCATTTCTATGTTTCTTTAGATCAATGATCATTGTGCCAGTAAAGAGTTACAGAAATAGATCCCAAAGAAATATCAATCAAATAGTTCCTAGATTGGGGGGCCGAGAGGCAGGGCTGGATGACAACCGCAAAAGCCAAATACTTGAAATTCTCCCAAGTTCTCTATTCAAATAGCATGTTTTCATATTTTTTAGCTACTCTGATCCTCGTCAATGGATTGCCACCTTTGGTACTTCCACAACATCTCCTCAACAGAGAGTAGCAGTAAGGAGTATTTTAATCCATGACAATTATAAACCTGAAACTCATGAAAACGATATTGCACTTGTACAACTTGATAGAGAAGTCACCTTTAACAGATATATTCATACAGTGTGTCTCCCAGAGGCTAATCAGGCCATTTCACCTGGTTCCACTGCTTATGTAACAGGATGGGGATCTCAGAGTTATAGCGGTAAGTATCTCAGGAAAAATAAAAACAAAGACAACAGCAATATCTCCTGGTACTTGCCACTATGCACTTTTTTCTAATCAAGGGACACCTTAAAGGCAGGTTCTACAGAGAACCATCCTACAGTTTGATCATCCTAAGCTCTAACAAGAGTTCCCCCAGCAAAGGAAAGTGCTGTCCCTAGAAACTATAGGGAATTCTCAAATATAGTAATAGGGAAATGGGAAAGGAAGTGACGAAGAAACATGAGTTCTTCAATGATCCAGAGACTCTATAAGGACGCAAGTGTCTCCTCTAAAAAGAAAAATTTTTTTAATTTAAGATAGAATTTGGACAAGTATCCTCTAAGGGTTTTAACAACCTTTAAGGTATTACCAGCCATTTAAGTTATTCTGAAATGAAATAAAATTCTGCCTTTACAGCAAGAAATTCTGTGTGTACACAAGTGTTTTTCACACTTGTTTTTGAAGTGAATAAAATCAGATAAAAAATAAGGATAACATGAAAGAGCAAATATGAGCAAAGGGAAAACAAGAGTATCAGCTAGGGAGTGGAAGGGTAGAATTAACAATATGTGCATGTTTCTACCCATGTTGTAGACCATCTCTCCAAGGAATAAAACAAAAGCCTCATTGTCCTAAAAAAAAGTTCATTGTATTTGCATGGCCCAAAGTAATTTGGTACAATAGATAAAATGTGTGCCAATAAGAAAAAATGGCAATGCCACTGTGAAGAAACATCAATATGCAATAAATTCATTCTTTAGCCTTGAAACCAGATTGGTTACTCTTTTGTTACTAGATTAAAGGTTACTCCAACATGTAAATTTCTAATTCAGAATCACTCAGTGGATATTTCAGAGTCTACTAATCTATTTTAAGGAAGCAGATGCTTTTCCTTTATGGTGTGAGGGGCACTGTATCACAAAGCTAAAATAAAACAAACAAAACAAAGATACTGATGTATGTAAAGGGGTTATCTGTCTCTAATGCAGAAATCATTGCTAAGGAAAAGACTCCTAGGACATCTTCAGTAGCCTTCTTTGCTGAATAAGAGATATATTTGGAGTACAAATATTCTTTCCTATATTCACCATAGCTTCATTAATTCATCTACCCTGAAGTCCATTTTATTTCTCCCTTTATACTTAACAGGCAGCACAGTTACAAATCTACAACAAGCACGGGTCAATATAATAAGTAATAATATATGTAATGCACCAGCTGGTTATAATGGAGCCGTCCTGTCTGGAATGCTATGTGCTGGACTACCTGAAGGTGGAGTGGACGCATGCCAGGTGAGTTCAAGACAACCTTATCCATGTCATGTTCAAGTTTATAAGCACTTACTAGCATGTCTTACCATGCTAGACATAGTGGTAGCAGTAGTGTTAGTTGCTCAGTTGTGTGCAACTCTTTGTGACTCCATGGACTGTAGCCTGACAGGCTCCTTTTGTCTGTGGGATTCTCCAGGCAAGAATGCTGGAGTGGATTGTCATTCCCTTCTCTCGGGGATGTTCCTGACCCAGGGATCGAACTCAGGTCTCCTGCATTGAAGGCAGATTCTTTACCATCTGAGATACAACATAATTTTACCCTAAACGTCTAGATTTTACAGATTCTTATATGAAATTTCCCTGCGTTTTACACTCTGGTCCTCGCCGACTTTCAGCTAAAATACTATAATGCGTAGAGTTTATGTCTCAAAGTAGCATTTTACATAAGAATTTATGAGATCCTATTTGTTTTTGTTCATTCATTCATTGTTTAAATTGCATCACTTAATTTCTATGTGCCAGACTTTGTACTTATACAACATCACTTGAGCTCAGCAGGTGTATGCTCTAGAAGAGAGAACACAGGCCTAAATGTCTGTTCAGTGAGGCGGTAGAGCTGGCCAAATATAGGAAACATTGCATCTATTAAACTAAGTCCCTCTTAGTTTAATATTTGCTCGCCCTCTCTTGCTAACATGTTTTGTAGAGAAATCTCTTACTATAGAAGAAATAGCAGGAAAACACAGTGATGGGAAAGTGCTGAGAACTGGCAAACTGGAGCACAAATGCATTATCTAAAGGAGCCAGGAGCCAATTGGCTCCACACAGGGACTGTCACGCGAGCTGGTGATTCAGACACTAAACCCTTTCCCCATATAAACCAGTGATTAAGCACTCATGGAAGAACTAACTACTAAGAGCAGTCAAATGAGCACCAAAATATTCTAGAAGCATACTTGGTGATAATAGCTGACTTTTATTAGTACTGACTATTTAGCAGGATATACTCAGAGTGCTAGGTGTGTTAAACTCTATTAAACACATAAAATTATTATTTACAGAGGAAGAAGCTGAAATACAGAGGGCTGTTATGTGGCTTACTGGAAATCATATAGTCATTAAGTAGAGGATTAAAACCTAGACCAATTCAAGAACCTCAGACTTAACCCATCATGCAACATGGAAGATATACCAATTCTTCTCTCCATATGGACTATTACATGTAAAAATATTTAGTTGGTTGATTTATTATCAATAGTATAAGTGGCTCATAAACATTTCATAAGGAATGCTTTACTCACTGCCATATAAACTTCTTTTCTATTATTCACCAAAAGGATATTTTTGATATATCAATATGAAACACTATGCATTATGCTATGAATAGGAAGATAAATGAGATTCCTAAAAACATGTTCATTCAATAAATATTTTCTTAGCATATCCTTTGGGCTAGAGCATAGCAGTGTCCAGAACATGTATGCCTCCCTTCCCTGATGAACCTTACAGCATAGCCTGAAAACTAGACACTGAACAATATCATAAATGCAGTGAAGGTTGCAGAGATGTGCAACTGCTACAACAAGGGGAGCTGACTCAGTGGGAGTAAATTCAAAAGGCATGCAAATGTGCTTGTATAAAATAATGAAGTAGCAGTGAAGGAGATATACACAGGATGTGGGAGCACTGGCAGTAAAAAATAACCTAGCCCAAAGCTAGAAGGGGTGACACTGGGAAGGAAAGGTAGAAGTCAGGGGTAACCCCCTGAAGGAGGGGAGCCTAGTCGGGGTAGCAGGCTGGTGAAGTCTAAGAGATGTGCTTCTCATCTTCTCAGATTTGCTGAAGGAACAACATGTGTACTTGGAGGATTTTTTTAATTTTTGCGTGACTTAGTATATAGTATTTCAGCAGGAAATGTAAGACTAACTTTTCTGTCATTGTGTATGTGATTTCTATTATCATAGAAATAAACTTCTTCATACTTTGGGGTTGTCTTCAAGTTTATTTTATTTTTTTGTCTTCAAGTTTAAATAATCTATCATTCTATTTCCTTCAGGGTGACTCTGGTGGCCCTCTAGTACAAGAAGACTCACGGCAACACTGGTTCATCGTGGGGATAGTAAGCTGGGGGTATCAGTGTGGTCTGCCAGATAAGCCAGGAGTGTACACTCAAGTGACAGCCTACCGTCACTGGATAACCCAACAAACTGGAATCTAGTGCAATAAATACATCTCGGTTCAAGTGTCTGAATGCAGACATGCCTGTCTAAAATTCTAAAACTTTCCAGCTGCAAAAGAAACTAAGTGTCCTGTTTTAACATTGTTACATAAATATGTTTCACACTATTTAATCTTTCTCTGTTACTATGGGTTTATATTTTCTCAGGAAAATTACATGAATGTTGCATAGTACTGGGGCTATGTGCCAGGGGAAACATAGTTAATAATTACAGAGGTAACAATTATGCTGTACTTGTGATAACCTAAGTACTACTAGTGAGAAAAAAAGGTACCTGGAGAGTGGAAACTAGAGGCAACTTGCACAAGTCTCCAGGGTCAGAGGAGTTTCCTCTAAGGAAGTCTCATCAAAGCTGAGAAAGGGGCAAAGTATAGAAACTTGCAAAGGAAAAACTTGTAGATAACATTCAGGACAGAATACTGTGAGGCAAGAAAAATATTAGTTTTTAAAATTTCTGGTTATTTAATAGTTTATATGAGGTATGAGTCCTAAAAGTTATGTATGAAGTCACTGTAGAGTCATACGGCAGTCTTAACTATCCTGTAGGAACATGCTCCCATGAGAACTAACCAATGAATTTCAGGCACTTAACAATCTAAACTAGAATATTCACTCTTCATCAGAGAACCAAAGAATTATAATTTTCATAACTATTATTTAAAATACCTTCATCTATGTGAATGAGAGAATTCGTCTCCTCCATAGAGAAACTAAGTAAATATACCTACACAACATTCTCAGATAACTTACAACTGTGTACATACACGTTGCTTTTTAAAAACTAAATATGAGTAACTTTAAGATCTAAAGATCACCAGTGGCAGTTATTTTTGAAAGTTTAAGGATCCTCTGTAGCTAAACTCAAGTAATGAATTGAAAGTCATGAGGGGAAAAAAATAAGGGAAAAAATTTTTACTTTGCAAAAAAGTAAAATTAAAAAGGGTAAATAGCTTTATTTCAACACAATTATTTTAGTGAAGAAACTTTTCTCTCCTTTTTCCTCCTCCTGTCTCCCCCCTCCCTCCATCCCTCCCTCTCTCTCCCCATCTCCTTTCCTCCCTCTTTTAATAGATGCACAGCCAAAGAACGTGCATAAAATGTATTAACATTTAATGGCACAGCAATTTATGTAATATAAATTATGAGTGTTACTGAATTTTTATGGGATTCTAGCATGATCATCTATGTGTCAGAGCTTCCACCTTTTAAAAGCTAATTCATGACACCTGGATGTCAGAACAACTACATGCATTGTGATGAAAATGTCTTGTATTTACTCATGTAAAATTGTGAAAAGACCTCCACTGAAATCATTTACTTTATAGAAGCTGAAAATTTAACTGACTCTTAGTGAAATGTACAAATAAGTACTGGTACACATTATTCCAAATAAACTATTTTAAAATCACTTCTCTGCCTAAGTATTTATTGAAAGTTATGGTTTATGAAGGACAATCTAAAACAATTTATTTAATTGGTTCTCCAACAAGAGAACTGACTATTAGACTGTACAGTCTTGGCACTTTCAACTGCCTTATAATCAAGCTCTGTAACTAAGCAAGCATCTAGCTTGACACTTCCTGGCTGCTCCCAATGAGGACCATATTAAACTGGTCATTTAGAGTAAGTCTCAAGGGAATGTGTTTGTGCAAGAGTGTTGGTATGTTTTCATGTTTGTGTGTGTGCCTTCACATAATCATAAACATACTAGTTTCTATTTATTGAAACCTATAAAGGAAAGTACTTCTTTAGCAGATTTGATTATTTCCTTAAAATATTTAGCAAATATTCATATCTTTATGAAAAGACATTTGAATAAATCCGTCTCTCACATATCACTTCATCTCCAAATTCTCTCATGATGAAGCAAAAACTTTAAATTCACCAGGAACAAAACAAATTATCCAGGGCAAAGAAATCTAACTGATCAGAATTCAAATTAAGTAGAAAGCCATTCTGGTGAAAAAGAGAACTGAACTAAATGATAAATTAATTTAAAAGGCAAACAAAGCTCAGGCATTTTCCCACTTCCAATCACACAAGTTAGACTGGAATTACTCATGCAATAAAAATCTGTTGAAACAGTATTAATAAATGATTTTTTCCTTGCAAAATTCATCCATCTAATGAGTCATTCATTTTTTTACTCATCTATTAGTTTACCAATAGATTTTGAGCACTTCCAATTTGCCAGGAAAACTGACCAGCTGAGTCAACTTCCAGGAAAGAATAAGGCAAACAAGAAGATGCAAAAGTCCTGAGGTGATTACAAGATTATGGGTTTGAGAAACACTAAGGGGTTTCCCAGGTGGCACTAGTGGTAAAGAACCCACCTGCCAATGCAGGAGACCTAAGACACATGGGTTTAATCCCTAGGTTGGGAAGATCCCCTGGAGGAGGCTTGACAACCCACTCCAGTATTCTTGCCTGGAAAATCCCATGGACAGAGAAGCCTTGCCAGTTACAGTTCATGGGATCACAAAGAGTCAGACGTGACTAACACACAAGAAATCAGTGTGACTGGAGCGAAACTAATAAAAGACTGGTGTTAGGGGAGGTGGAAGAAATAAATGCAAAGGCAAAATTCTGAAGGGAAATTAGATGATTTTTTTTTTGTCTTTAACTTTCTAGACTTCCCTGGCAGTCCAGTGGTTAAGACTTCACCTTTCAATGCGGAGGCCATGGGTTTGATCCCTGGTCAAGGAGCTAAATGCCTTGAGGCCAGAAAATATAAAACAAAAGCAACACTAAAACAAATTCAATAAAGACCTTAAAATGGTCCACATCAAAAAAGTCTTTAAAATTTTTCTATTTTCTGAAGTCTACACTGGTGAAACTGAGGTTAATCATAAGTTGGATCCATTAAACCTGGAACTTACCTTCACTGATCCAATCCCCTTTAATTGCTACAACAAAACTTGTATGTCCTCCAAGTGGCAGGTAATCTAAACAATATAATGTTTTCCCAAGTTGTGTCCAGTTCAAGCTCCAGTTGCTTAAGACTGGTGGAGACGGCAGACCCTCCAACTTGGAATGCCTGAGTGACCACTTGGTGACATTTTGATTTCAGAGGGCCAGGTGCTCCACCCTCAGAACATGCCAACACCACCATTTTATGACCATGAGTTCTGTGATGAAGGCTGTAGCTTAGTTATATCTGTGCAGAAACACAATTACCTTATCTTTTTCTTATTTCCAACCATCTTTCCCCACTCTCCCCATACTTCAGACCACCGTGTTTGCTTATCCCAAGTCCCTACCTTTGGGAAGTCCAGTTTGATATTTTGTTCTCCCATCTCCTCACTTGGCCATCTCATGAATATGAAACAAAGTTCCCCTGAAGCTGAGTTCCTCTGCCAAATTTATGATTAACCTCTCTATCCAAAACTATTTTTCCTTTCTTGCCCCATACCTATTAAGGAAAGAGGAGATTCAAAGAAAAGAGGAGATTGATATTGAGCAAGATGCTGTGGGGTCCTTCTGGGAACAAAAGCACTTCCTTGTCCCCTCTGTTTCTTGTTCAAAGACTTTCCCTGAGCTCCAAAGAGCACATTTAAACTGCTAATAATTAGGAATGTGAAGGAAAGCAAAAACAAAGGAAAAGCCGCCAAGAAACCATAGTGTAATAATAAATAAGAATATTAGTTCCTCTTTAAATTATATACATAACAATCTGATACTTTTGTTCGAGTTCTTTGACAGGAAGTAAGGCCGTGACCCAGGTGAAGGATGGTAACTTCAGGCTGAGCACAAGCATGTAGACCTCAGATTGGTTGAAACCAGAAGGCTGCTGATTAGGATTCCTGGACCACCACCCTATAACCTCACTACCAACCAATCAGAAGAAAGTCATGCATCCTGCAGCCCTCCCCTTAAGTTTGCCTTTAAAGATTCATCCCTGAAGACTACTGGGGAGTGGAAGTGTTTTGAGCATGGGCCTCCCATACTCCTTGCATGGCTCCTGCAATTGGCCTTTCTCTGCCCCAAATTCCAATGCTTCAGTTTGTNTGCTGGGTTGATTGAAGTCAGGAGGAGAAGGGGATGACAAACAATGAGATGGTTAGATGGCATCATCAACTGGATGGACATGGGTTTGGGTGGACTCTGGGAGTTGGTGATGGACAGGGAGGCCTGGCGTGCTGTGGTTCATGGGGTCACAAAGAGTCAGACACGACTGGGTGACTAAACTCAACTGAATGAAAGAAGCCAGGCACTAAAGAATATATACTGTATTATTTGTTTAAAATGATATATTTTTAGGAATTCATTCTTACTAATTTAAAGGTGTTTTTTAAAGCAAGCAATTAATTACCAAAAGATACAAGACAATATTTACCTTTAGAGTTGGCAGGTAGAATTGTAATCATGAAGGGAAAAGTTGGTTTGTTAGCAAAGATTTGTGGGTATATGTTTTATAGTAAGGTATTAAGTTGCATATATATTTTTTATTTGCTTTCCTATGTTTTATTTTCTTTCCTATATATGTATTGCTTTTCACATCACTTATACAGAAAATCTGTGGGCATTCCACACACAGTGAGGGAAAGTAATCTATAATTCACAGATCATCCAAGAAATAATGTTTGAAGAAAATATATGAAAGTTTTAAAAAAGTATATCTCATGACAGAGAACAGAAAAGAGTATTTTATTTCTGCTCATGACTCACACTAATCTTTTGAAACTTTTTTAATTTAAATTTTAAAGATTTAGCAGCATTGTCTGTCAATATTAACACTGTTATTATACATAAACATTTCTAATGTGTATGTACTGCTGTGCTTAGTCACTCAGTCATGTCTGACTCTTCCCTACCCCATGGACTGTAGCTTGCCAGGCTCCTCTGCCCATGGAATTTTCCAGGGAAGAATACTGGAGCAGGTTGCCATTTCTCACTCCAGGGGATCTTCCCAACCCAGGGATTGAACCCAGGTCTCCAGCATTGCAGGCGGATTCTTTATAAGCTGAGCCACCAGAGATGCCCAAGAATACTGGAATGGGTAGCCTATCCCTTCTCCAAGAGATCTTTCCAACCCAGGAATGGAACTGGGATCTCCTGCATTGCGGGTGGATTCTTTACCAGCTGAGCTATCAGGGAAGCACTCTAATGTGCATCAGTTCAGTTCAGTCGCTCAGTCGTGTCTGATTCTTCGCGACCTCATGAATCACAGCATGCCAGGCCTCCCTGTCCATCACCAACTCCCGGAATTCACTCAGACTTGTGTCCATCGAGTCAGTGATGCTATCCAGCCATCTCATCCTCTGTCGTCCCCTTCTCCTCCTGCCCCCAATCCCTCCCAGCATCAAAGTCTTTTCCAGTGAGTCAACTCTTCACATGAGGTGGCCAAAGTACTGGACTTTCAGCTTTAGCATCATTCCTTCCAAAGAAATCCCAGGCTTGATCTCCTTCAGAATGGACTGGTTGGATCTCCTTGCAGTCCAAGGGACTCTCAAGAGTCTTCTCCAACACCACAGTTCAAAAGCATCAATTCTTCAGCGCTCAGCCTTCTTCACAGTCCAACTCTTACATCCATACATGACCACTGGAAAAACCATAGCCTTGATTAGATGGACCTTAGTTGGCAAAGTAATGTCTCTGCTTTTGAATATACTATCTAGGTTGGTCATAA
>SJYV01054038.1:26206-115761 GCA_006410875.1 Neotragus pygmaeus | reverse complement strand
GTTCTAATGAGATGGATGAAACTGGAGCCTATTATACAGAGTGAAGTAAGCCAGAAAGAAAAACACCAATACAGCATACTGACACATATATATGGAATTTAGAAAGATAGTAATGATGACCCTGTATGTGAGACAACAAAAGGACACAGACATAGAGAACGGACTTTTGGCCTCAGAGGGAGTAGGAGAGGGTGGGATGATCTGGGAGAATGGCATTGAAGCATATATACTATTATGTAAGAAACGAGGCACCGGTCTATGTTCGATGCAGGATGCAGGATGCTTGGGGCTGGTGTGCGGGGATGATCCAGAGAGACGTTGTGGGGTGGGAGGTGGGAGGGGGATTCAAGATTGGGAGCTTGTGTACACCTGTGGTAGATTCATGTCGATGTATGGCAAAGCCAATAGAGTATTGTAAAGTCAAATTTAAAAAATTAAATTAAAAAAAAGAAAACTAAAGCTTCCATAAGTGTTAGTACAATGAAACAGGATGAAGTCGCTCAGTCATGTCTGACTTTTTGCGACCCCATGGACTGTAGCCTACCAGTCTTCTCTGTCCATGGGATTTTCCAGGCAAGAGTACCGGAGTGTGTTGCCATTTCCTTCTCCAGGGGATCTTCCTTACCCAGGGACTGAACCCCGATCATCTGCATTGCAAGCAGACGCTTTACCCTCTGAGCCACCAGGGACAAAAGGTATTGGTAAACAAGGTTTCAAGTGAGTTGGCCAGAAGTAGTGTTTTACTGTAACTTTTAAACTACTATACTTTTTTCTGCAATGTTTGCTTCCTTTCAGTTCTAATGCTGTCCTAACTCAGTACCTCTCATATTCATTATGGGCCACTGGGGGAAAAAAAAACACCAAAAACCTGCATTTTGATCCTTTCATGATGATTTTCCATCCTTATAAGGAAATTTCACTAACATTTTTTTGTCCTGAACAGGCTTAGGATGCAGCCCTGTTTCTTTTTCAACTGTAAATGTATCACTTTCTCTCTAGTTTTGACAGTAAGAGCAATTTCATGAACTCATCAACACTGGCTCATAAGATATGTGTTTATCTCCCACTTAGACTAATTATAAAAAAAAAAAACCTTTAAAATTATCCTACAGATGTTAAAGTCTGTATAATTATATTATTCTGGTTTAAAAAGCAAATCTCCATTTGGTTTATAGCATTTATCAGAAAAGAAAATATTTTTCCCTCTAAAACGCTGAAGTTTTTTATAATCCTTTCTCTAAAGCTTTTCTCTATAGAAGACTCAGCAAGCACCAGTAGTAGTCGTCGTTAGTCGCACAATTATGTCTGACTCTTTGTGACCCCATGGACTGTAGCCCGCCAGGCTTCTCTGTCCATGGGATTCTCCGGGCAAGAATACTTGAGTGGATTGCCATGGCATTGTTATTATAAATTGACAGTGACTTCATTTTTTTTCCCAAACCTGACTCAGGAAACATCAATTGCAAAATGAAACGCCTTTAAATTTAGGGTAACACTTACCTATGGTACTGCTGGCAACGCCCAGAGGAAAAATAAGATGGAATCTAGGTGGTAAGGTCGCCCTTCCTTTGTGCTTAGTCTAGTTTCATTTGCTCATAGAGGCCCCACACAGAGGCCTTGCATTAACACGCTGGATTAGCATTCCCAGCACAGAACCATCAAGCCGACCACTTGGCACGTGTGCAGAATCTGCGCACAACGCTGGGATCCAATATGGCGGGAGGGGCCGGGTGCAGAAAGTCTGTGCCTAGCACTCCTAATCTAGAGTGTGAGTCCTGTCAGAATAGCACCCACCTTGGGAGAACTGTGCGCACCCAGCAAGATCTCCTCCAGGTGAGGAGAATTCTGTAAATCTACCCTGCTGCCAGCCTGTCAGGGAGAACATAGAGACTAGAACAAGAGCTCACAACACTCCATTCTTCTTGTTTAGTCGCCAAGTCATATCTGACTATTTTGCAACCCCATGGACAATGTCAGGGTCTATGTGGAACAATATTTCCACTTGATCCTATAAATTTGAGTTTCTTTAACAAAGACTGTTATCCAAGGGAGCCTTTGCTCCCAGCTGACCTGGATTCTCCCTTCCTGCTGGTCCCTGGCCTCTGGCAAATTCTTTTTCTTCTAAGTGGCTAAACATTAGAATGTTTCCTGTCTAGTCTCCACAACATTATCTGGCTGCTAAGAACCAGAATGATATCTAAAAATCTGAAAACTTACTGGTTATTCCATATATACTTTTAATAAAAAAAAAATAATCAGCACCTTTTGGACTTCAGAGAATGAAAAACTCTTTAATGAATGCTAATGTTAGGTTAGCAGTAAAAATATCAGGGAGGAAGTCATGAGAGGGTGATATGAGTCTAAGGATACAAGAGTTATGAGTTGTAGAACATTAAGATTCTAGTGGAAGGTTAGAACTTGGAGAGCCATTGGTCTTCCACCCAAAAGCAATAAACAAATTGATGTAATCTAGGTGCAGGGTTCCCTAACCTCCAGGATCTACACCTGATGAAATGAGGTGGGGCTAATGTAATAATAATAGAAATAAAGTGACAATAAATATAATGCCCTTGAATCATCCCAAAATAATCACCCCCTCGCATCTGTTGAAAAATTGTCTTCCACAAAACCAGTCCCTGGTGCCAGAAAGGTTGGGGACCACTTAAGGGAATAAGAGCAGCTGCTCTCTTCAGATTCACAAATACTGAACTAGGCAAAGACTATCCTTCTCAAATCAGGTGACCTTATTTCTTCCTCAATCACAATGACTGGGAGTTTTAAATTTTGCCTCTACTTGTGTTGAGTATTTATGATTTATGGAATAGCTCATGTTTTATTAATGTACAATTAGGAAATGCTTAGAAAGTGCTTTGACGAAGCAAAGTTGTATGAGCGCTAAGTATTATCATTACACCATTATCATAAAACACATAGTAGCCACAGAATCTCATAAGCTAAATAGGTGGAGAATGACTGAGCTGCACAGCACTCAAGGAGAAGATGGTGAAAGGACAACCTTCACAGAGAGAGCAGGCATGGACACCATGGCAGAACAGGTGGGCTTGGGGGCTGGGCAGCAGGGGGGCTTGCCCTCACTTCTCAGAGAAACTTTCTAAAGGGACCAAATTCATTAAAGTAGCTTCATTTGTATTTTAAAGTCTCAATAATGAACTTTTTATGAAAATAAGAACAAAGTATATTCCAAATCAAAGAAAAACAAGAATGATTAAGACTGATAAACTCTAATTATCAGAGTCTGTTTTGCTTCTTTTTGTGAGAAATTTTTTCATCACAGTTAAAACATTCATGAGAAGTGTATGTATAAATTGCTGAAGCAAAATTGGGACATTTTACTTTTTAAGATGACTTCACTTTGAAAACTGAAAGATCACAAGATAGTTATATATATATATATTTAATGGTGTGTGTTGATACAGAGACATTAATATTCATACTTATATATGCTATTTTACCTATAGGAAGTGATAGATAAAAGTTTAAGTCTTAATTTTTGATCACTGAAATATAAAGTGCTTCATTGCTATACATTTTTACTGGTATGATTTAATATTTTAGATAGAAACAAGAACAGAAGGAGATTTTTTCTTTTTGATTAGCAACACCATATGCTTAGATAGCAATTGGCCCAAAAGTCAAAAAAATGTGCTGACTGGTTCCATGACACACACACAGATGGACAGATAAGTTTTGATTAGCACACAAAGATAAATGTTCTCACACATGTTATAGTCTTTTCTGTTACTCCAAAACGCATGCCTTAACAAGTCCATTAGGCCTGATCCAGATTTTTAAACAAGTTTTCTGGTTTTCACATCTTGACAACATCTAGATTCTAGGTGAACGGTTTAATAGAAGTCAGAATGTAACTTAATTAATAATTGGTCACTTTGTGCATTCACATTAATATTTAACGTAACTATAAGAGAACTCCCAAAATCTTTTCCATTAAATTGTGACTGTTAATCCCTATGATTTAATTAACAAAAAGTCTAGTAAAAATGTTTGGTCTTGGCTCTAAGTAATATATTTTATGTTCATGTTAACTTGCTCAGTTCCTTATGCTCCATTAACAATATATGAGAAATAATGTAGACACACTCTGATTTCATCCCTTCAAGGAAACAATTTTTAAGTAAAAGTCACCAGTTAAGTCACATTTTCTGAAATTGATAAATCACCTTCAATACCATTATTACACCTGAGTGGCTTAAAAATTGTTGTTGAGTTGCTATGTCTAACTCTTGGCGATCCCATGCAATGTAGCATACCAGGCATCCCTGTCTTTCACTATCTCTTGGAGTTTGCTCAATCTCATGTCCATTGAGTCAGTGATGCCATCCAACCATCTCATCTTCTGTCACCCCTTCTCCTTCTGCCCGCAATCTTTCCCATCATCAGGGTCTTCTCCAGTGAGGATTCAAGATACACTTGGTGAATAAATAAAACTCAGGAGAAATAGGCATCTTGTTGAAATTAAAATGTTCTTCTATTCCTCATGCTTCCTCCCACCTAAGACCCAATTTCTGTTGACAGTCTATTTTGCAACAGACACTTCATATAATAACACTTTAAGAAAGTGAAATTTAATATGTCTCACATTGTTTCTAGAGAATACTTTAAAGAATCTGAATGGTGACAAGGTTTAATTTGTCTTTTGAATTTAGGAATACCCACACACACACACATACAAACAAAACATTCAAACAGAAAATAACTACTTTCCAAGTCAATAAAACCCATCTTCATCTTTGAAAATTCAGATAATAACAGAAATAAAGTTCATTTGCCTTTAAATTTTTATTAACTAACCATAATTTTACATTTGTGAATCAAGATAGTTAAGTCTTGATCATTACAGTGATCTCAGATTTTGGCTGGAAGATTAGTGAGAGTTCCAAGTTGGAAAGTCCTATAATATTTAATTTTCTTTCTGGAAATCAGGAAAGAATCTTAATCCAAACTCTAACCTTATCACTAAATATACTGCTAATAATCAAAGAAGAAATCTCTACTAACGTAGAATGCTTGTCTTCCCTAGATTCAGAAGGTCCTAAAAGAAAATATTGTCCTACAATTTCCACATTTTAAATAATGAAACAGCAATGGATGATTTGCAAATTCCCTGCCAACTCCAAAAGACCATGCATCTCTCATTCTAGGAACTTTACATTGAAGAGAAGTTTGAAGTCAAACAATATTCCTAGTAAACAAGTTCTTGTTAACAAGAATCACTTTTTTGTCAACTTATAGACAAAGAAGGAGAAAAAAATTAATGAAATGTACGTGTATCTATAGGTTGAATTATTATAAAATTGGCAATATTCAAATTTTTTGATTCACAAAAGCAGTGTCTTTATATAGTTCAATATAGTTTTAAGAACACAGCTGAGATAAATAGAAAATATATTCCAAGTATTTGCCATATCAAATTTCACACTCCATTTATCACATTTTCATTGAGGCTTATTCCATGGTAACCTGTATTAAGGAAAACATATAGATATATACCTTTCAATATGGAAGAGAATGTTTTAGGATAACATACTCATCTGCAGGAATTTAAGTTACCAAGGTTTTACCATGTCCTTTAGTCTTTTCCTTTTCCAAAAACTGTGTCATATACTCTTCTAAACTCAGTAAGTGAATTGGTCCAACTGAAAAGTTCTTCTAAACTTTTACATAATCAGGTATCCTTATGGTTTTTTATTTTATTATGGACCAAAAGAGTTCATGACTGTCATATTTCTTTAGAAATATTGAGATATTAATTTTATGTGCAGGATGCAAACATAATTTTGACAAACAATATTTAAATAGTCAAAGTGAGTCTTCTTTTTAAGTAAAAGGAAATATCTAAAAAACTTAAAATTTGGACATTTATCTGTACCAAGGATCTAGTAAATATTTCTCCAAGGAATATTATCTTCCAGAGAATGACTGTTAACTAACTAAAAAATAAATTTCTGATAGATACTTGACTCTATTTACAAATTAAAAATCAAATTAATATGAATGCTTTTAAAGTAATGAAAATTTAGTATAGTCATTTTAATGTATATATTTCAATGACATATATCAGCAATGTCTTTCACACATACAAGCATACCTGGAATATTATACATGTGGGTATATATAAAATATGAAATATATAATATAAATTAAAATGTATATTATATTATCAATATAAATATGAAGTGCTTTATTTTCTTAGGTAGAACATTCTACAGCACAACTGACCCAGTACTTTCAATAAGTCAATGTCACAAAAAATTTAAAAAGGAAAGCAGGATATGAAAGGTATTCTAGATTAAAAGAGACATAAGCAAAATAATAAACAAATGTAATGTGAGGGTTTTGATCTGATTTTTGTTCAACAACAAAAAGATGTAAAATAGATCTTGAGGAATATGAACTTGATATTACAGTATATTTTAAAATTATTACTAATTTTATTAGAAATGATTATCATTTTTAAATGCCCTTATTTTTTAGATAGAAAAAATGTTAAATTACTTTTCCATTGTTAATGTCATGATGGAATTATTTTCTATAATTATTGCTTTCTGTAACTACTAGTACTTCAGAAAAATAGATGAAAACTTACAAAATGTTTTTAAATATATGTAATTGATAAATTGAGTTTTATTAAACTATTTTCTATACTTATATGTATATATTTAAATTTTCCATAACAAAATAAAGCTTTTCTTGATCCTGTTTTCTTCACCATGTATATATTCCCATTTCTTTACTCCCTTTTTCAGCAAAATCTTTGAAAGTGTGGTCAGTGCTTATTGTCTCTAGTTCCTCTACTTCCATTCTCTCTCAAACCATCTCTAGCTACTATCATACCCCTTCCATTCCTAAAATTTCTTGCATCAAGGTCACCAATAATCTCATAATGGTAAACCAATGATGAATTTTCAGCGCTCACCAATTTTATGAGCCATTGGCAATCATCTGACACAGTTGATCCCCTACACAATCCTTGATACACTTCTTTTGGCTCCCAGGACATCAATTTTCTTGGTTTTCCTCCTACTGGCATTGATGGCTTCCTCTCAGTCTCCTTTGCTTGGTCTTCCTCTTCTCCCTGATCTCTTAAAATGGGAGTGTCCCAGTGATCAACTCTTGATCTTTTTCTCTAGTTACACTAGCTCTTTTGATAATGCCATCTGGCCCCAGAGCCTAATCTCTATGTTGAGGAATGCCAAATGTATATCACCAGCCCAGAACTCTATTCAAATCTCGAGACTTGTATAACCCACCTGCATCTTCACTTGGATGACTAGTGAACATCTAAAACATAAAACTGAAATAATAATCATCTCAAAAACCTGCTATAGCAATAGCCTTCCCATCTCAGATGTAGACAATTCCCTCCCTCAAGCCCTCAAGCTAAAGAACTGGAAACAATCTTTCACGTGTCTTTTCCATCCACTCCACCAGTTCATCAGCAACTTCTATCAACCCTGTATTCAGAATATATCCAACTCAAATCCTTTTCATTTTCTCCACCTCCAGCACTCTGGTCCAAGTCAACATAATATTGTGCCCCAATTATTATCATTTCTTATCTTGTCACTCTGTTTCCACCCTTGCTGTGTATAATTTACTTTCCACAAAGCAGTCAGAGGGATCTCATTAAGAAATTAGGCCAAATCATCATAGTCTTCCATTCAAAGACTTCCAAAGTTCACACTTAACTCAAAGGGAAAAAAAATTTATTACAATGACCCACAGTCCTTATATGACTTGGACCTTGGTACCAATAAGAATTACTCTTACCACTTTCCCCTCATTCACATTCCTGACGTAGCTCAGTACTTATTACCTTTTTACCAGTATGCATTCTATTTATTAAACATACTCTGTGGGGTGGGAGGTGGGAGGGGCATTCAGGATTGGGAGCTCGTGTACACCTGTGGTGGATTCATGTCGATGTATGGCAAAGCCAACAGAGTATTGTAAAGTAAAATAAAGTTAAAAAATAAATAAATAAAAATAAATAAATAAATAAATAAACATACTCTATTTGTTGTCTATATCCCCTTAGTAAAATGTAATCTTCATAAGGAAAGAGACTTTTATTCCTACAACTATGCTTAGTAGGCTATCTATAAATATTTGCTGAATGAAGTAAGTTTGATTTTAGTAATACATTATTCATATGTGCTGAAAAATAAGCAAGTCAATATTAATTCACTAGTTTTACATATTGTTCCCCAAGCTCAGCTTCCCTGGTGGCTCAGAGGATAAAGCGTCTGCCTGCAATGCAGGAGACCTGGGTTCAATCCTTGGGTTGGATAGATCCCCTGGAGAAGGAAATGACAACCCACTCCAGTATTCTTGCCTGGAGAACCCAATGGACAGAGGAGCCTGGCAGACTACAGTCCATGGGGGTCGCAAAGAGTCGGACACAACTGAAGGACTTCACACACACACACACACACACACACACACACACACCAACTCAGCAGTCCACTGAGTCCATAATTAATGTAAAACAGTGCACTTTTACATTTTACATCAAAGTCCATGTTTATTTCTGAGAATATCTTATATTTTGCTCATATTAACACTTGCTTCCCTATCCTTACTGCTCAAAAGAATGGATTCAAACACAAAAATGAAAATCACAAGGTGTGGAAAAATTACCCTGGGTACCTTAACGATGGTCATCGCCATACTAGTCATCGGACTCATTGTTTGTTTTGTCACTTATGGTGAGTACTCAATATGTCTGACTTTCCGATCATACAGAATTATTGGTTCCATTGTTGGGAAAATTAGGAATTTTGAGAATGAGGGAAGGAAAGCAGTCCGATAAGATTACTAGACAGAGAGAATTTCTTGTGGTTAATAACATTTAATGAGATTGTTCTTTAGCAAACTTTGGCTTAGGGCATTCTGCATCCTAACATTTGATGTGGTGGTTTCTGGGTAAAGACTGATGTTCTCAATTCAATGTATTATTGAATCAAGTAGTCATAGTCCCTACCTTTGCTGAACATAGAGCTTTCTGAAGAGAAAGTCAGTGAGTTAACAAATAAACATAAGTCTATAACATGGGATTCTAAGCTTTCTTATCCCAAGGCCTGTAATTTTTTCTCTATACTAAGTTTTCTTCTCATAAAATTCTTACTAAAAAGTAGAATTTTCCCTATTATTGAGGAATAAAATTTAAAAGGTCAGAACAATGTTTTTCTATATTTTGCATACTATAGAAAGAAATGTGGAGTCATCCTGGGGGCTTTCCTGGGGGCTTGCCTTGTGGCTCAGATGGTAAAGAATCTGCGTGCAAAGCAGGAGACACAAGTTTGATCCCTGGGTTAAGAAGATCCCCTGGAGGAGGGCATGGCAAGCCACTCCAGTATTCTTGCCTGGAAAATCCCATGGACAGAGGAGCCTGGAGGGCTACAATCCATGGGGTCACAAAGAGTAGGACACAGCTCAGTTACTAATGCTTTACTTCCAGGTTGTTTTTCTTAAAAATAGCTTTTTGTGCCAAGTTTTCTGTTCTATTCTTGTTACTGTCTTTAACCCCCTCTTTCCTAACCTTTTTAAGAATGAGGAGTTTTTATAGGGAAAATTTTTTTCCTACATTCCNATTATATATATAATATATAATATATATATATTTTTTTCCTCCAGAATCATCTCTACTGCCAACTTACCCCTACCCTGTATAATTCATGGCTTACAGGATGGGAACAACTGCTGTAAATCATAGAAGTATTTTTTTTAATACATTTAGAAAGAGGCTTTCTGGCTAAATAAACATTCATTTCAGTTTATAAGAGGACAAGAACTTGGAAAAAGAGAAATCGAGTTGTGTGTAATGGAATAAAGAGGCCATCTCCTCAGTAACTATGTGTTTTACTACCATCTGTTTCATCTTCCAGAGACAGACACAATTGTGTGAATACTATCATTAGGTAGGTTATAATGCCAGCTGCTACCACAGCCAAAACAAGAGTCATAGTCATAGTATACTCCCATAAACTTTTGAGTAAGAGGTGCTCACTAGAGACAGACATTGCCTTTCATCAAGTGTGTAAAAGTGCCAGAAACTGGAGATAGGAAAGGATATTTGAATAGGTTATCTTTAGAGATAGGTGCACTGTAATTTCCCATACAACTACAACCACCCTGATATGTGAAGTATAGGTGATGTATTTCCCTTTACATCAAGCTGAGAGAAGGACTTTGAAAGAGACCAATGCAACCCTAAGAATACTTGCAGATCCAAGAAGAGAGTGGACTCTGACTCACATGAGGACATTCTAAAAGGCAAGAGACGTGGAGCTTGTTTAGCAGAGTGAAGAGAAGACAGTACCTTGGGCTGTTTGAACTAGTCTTTGAGACAAATAATGCATAAAATGTTTCCTATGAAACAGATATAGACCACCCTAGAAAAAAGCCCCATCACCTTAGGTCCTTTTCAGGAGGCCACCTGGAGGGGTAGTTAGATCTTCAGTTAAAGAATGGGAAGTATCTCCAGCTACTTAAATGCTAAGGAATAAGTGAAATCAAGCTGGAATTATTACATTTGTTCATGTAAAGGAACTGTAGTTGAAACATCACCAGTAATGAGTAGTAAAATGAATGTCAAAATTCAGGAAAAAAAAAAACTAGAAAGAAGTTAATTTTAAATACAAACTAAGTTCCTAAAGCACGAGAGCTAGATGCCAAATTCTCAACCATTCAAGTAGGCACCTATAGGGGTCCAAATCCTGTAAATTAAGTGGAAAAGGAGGAATAGCCAGACTTAGTGGGTAAAGAAGTTGGGAAGGAAACTATCTCAACTTTAAATTAAGTTCAAATTTTGATTATTAAATGGACCTGGATATCTTGCTTTCTGAATCAAGATTCTGTTTTGTGTTTATAGTGACTGTAAGACTTTTTAATACTAAAGAATTAAATCAAATTTTTATGATTACATCCTATGAAATATTCTTGTTTGAAATACCAATCTATATACATGTGTATATAGTACAAATATATGCATCATGTTGTATATAATGTATATATGAAAGTGAAAGTGTTAGTTGCTCGGTCATGTCTGACTCTTTTGTGACCCCATGGACTGTAGCCCACCAGGCTACTCTGTCCACGGAATTCTCTAGGCAAGAGTATTGCCGTGGTTAGCCATTTCCTGCTCCAGGGGATTTTCCTGATCCAGGAATTCAACCCAGGTCTCTTTCACTGCAGGCAGATTCTTTACCATCTGAGCCATCAGGGGTAGCCCAATGTATATATAATATACATATTTTATACATTATATGCATATGATATGCATATTATATACATAATCAACACTTGAAATTTATTCTAACACAATTAAATTCAGATAATTTCAGTGGGCCCAGAAGAAACTATTCATGGGAGAAATTAGTATGAATTCTAATATATTTAAGATACACTCTTGGAGTTAGTCATAGTAATACCTATTTCCCAGAAATTATAAAAGTTAATGGCTTATAAAAACTTTCACAAAGAAGAAAATCCAAAATTAAATACCTTTGTATGAAAATAATAAATAATTTTTGTTAATAATGTAAGTTTTCTCAAGTCATAGTACATCTGTAAAAACAGGAATAGAAAATCCTAATACTGTGTAAAGTACTTTGATAAAGTTTCCAAAGTCCTAGATTTTACTTCTTTGTCTTTTTACAGACCATTTGTTTTTACTTTTAGGCCACCTTCCTGATTCCACAATATCTTGCATGAACTAAAAAATTAAATTGAAAGACCCTTTTAAGAATCTACCTGTTTGTCACTAAATAAACAAAATCTCAGTCTGATTAAACAAATTTTATACTTTTTATCCAGATGTTTTGGTATCATTTAAAGGCAGTCTCTTAAATAAGGCTTCCATCACCATTTTAAGATTTTCTAGTTCACTATTCCAGATACCAAACCTGGAAGTAACTGCCCATCTCCTCTCAATAAGGACTCATTCCCTTGGGCCAATGACTAATTAAACAAGGACAGCTGGACAAACCAAAGCACAGCACAGATATTCACTCCAAAAACCTACCTTTCTCTACTTCACATGACTCTATCCAATGATAATGTTGTGTTGTCTATTTGGCTAACTTTTTAAGAGATGATAGAAAGAGTGCCTTCTTCTTTCTCCCATTATATCTAAAGTCTTAGTCACTCAATCATATATGACTCTTTATGACCCCATGGACTATAGCCCACCAGGCTCCTCTGTCCATGAGGATTCTCCAGGTAAGAATACTGGAGTGGGTAGCCAATCCCTTATCCAGGGAATCTTCCCAACCCAAAGATTGAACTCAGGTCTCCTGCATTGCAGGCAGATTTTTTACTATCTGTGACACCAGAGAAGCCCATATATCTGAACCTGGATGTAAATTCAATCTAACAAGCCATTCACTGGGTGACTGGTGGTGATGGTTTAGTCACTAAGTTGTGTCCAACTCTTGCAACCCCATGGACGTAGCCCACCAGGCTCTTCTGTCCCTAGGAATTCCCAGGCACGAATATTGGAATGTGTTGCTATTTCCTTCTCTAGGGAATCTTCCCAACCCAGGTCTCCAGTGTTGCAGGCAATCTGCATTGGAGGCAAATTCTTTACCAACTGAGCCACCAGGGAAGCCCCACCGGGTGACTACTATGTACTTAATGCAAATAGTAGGGTAGGTGCTATCAAGGGAGTATACCATTAGTGGAGGAGAGTTTCCAGAATATCACATTAGTCCTTTTCCTAAAGTGCTCAGCTTCTAGTACAGGGTCAGCACACTTTTCCTGTAAAGGGTCAGACAGTATACAATTTCCTTTCTGTGGGTGATAATAGTCTATCACAACTGGAGTCTAATGTTGTAGCACTACTGTAATAGCCAATACAAATAAGTGGACATAACTAATTTCCAATAAAGCTTTACTCATGGACATTGAAATTTGAATTTCAGGTAATTTTCACATGACATGAAATATTATTTTTACTTTTTTCAACTTTTAAAAAATGTAAAAACCTTCTTAGCTCATTTGCTGTTTTCTGCTCAACTATGTCTGACTCTTTGTGACCCCATGGACTGCAGCATACTTCACCATCCCCCAGAGTTTACTCAAACTTATGTCCAATGAGTCAGTGATGCCATCCAACCATCTCATCCTCTGTTGTCCCCTTCTCCACCTGCCTTCAATCCTTCCCAGCATCAACATCTTTTCTAATGAGTCGGCTCGTAGAATCAGGTGGCCAAAGTATTAGAACTTCAGCTTCAGCATCAGTCCTTCCAATGAATATTCAGGGTTGATTTCCTTTCTGATTGACTGGTTTGATCTTCTTGCTATCCAAGGGACTCTCAAGAGTCTTCTCCAGCACCACGATTTGAAAGCATCAGTTCTTCAGCACTCAGCCTTTTTTATTGTCCAGTTCTCACATCCGTACATAACCACTGTAAAAACCATATCTTTGACTATAGAGAATTTTGTAGGCAAAGTAATGTCTCTGATTTTTAATATGCTGTCTAGATTTGCCATTGCTTCTCTTCCAAGGAGAGAAGCTGCAGTCACCATCCACAGTGATTTTGGAGCCCAAGAAAATAGTCTATGAGTCATAGCTCATAGGCCATATAAAAATCAGCAGCAGGCTAAATTTCATAGTTTGCTCATCCCTGATCTAGAGTAATAAATTTTAGCCATGACTGCACCTTAGAATCACCTGGAAAGCTTTTTAAAAGAATACTAATACAAAAGCCCCACTCAAAAATGCTGTCTGGAATAGAAATTTTAACTTTAAAAGCTCCACAGATGGTTCTAGTATTCGCCAAAGTCAGAACTACTGATCTGGAAGGAGACAGATATAAGATTCAGAGGTACAAATAAGGTACAAATAAGTTTAGAGGTCAGTGACACAGGTTCAGTTTGTCACTTCAAGATTTCAGGGACCCAGTCTCCTTCAATCTTACTATGCTACCATTGTCCAGATCTTAATGTTCAAAGTGATGGTGTCAGTTCTGACCATTAAGTTCTCATTCCAGCCAGACAGAAGGCAGGGTAGGGAGGAGATGAGCATGCTTTCTATCAATAAGGAAACATCTCAGGAGCTGCACATACCATTTTCCCTTTCATTCCATTTGTCAGAACCTAAGTGCATTCCATCACTCCCAGATGGAATAAACAGGGGCAGAAAAATATAGATTTTTATCTACTCTAGGACCAAAGGCTGAACCCAACCCTTATAAATATGCTCGGGAGCCCAGATACTTAACCCCAGCCTCAGAATCATCTAGAACTCTTAATTTAAAAAAATTCATGTTCCCACGGAGTCCAATAAACAGATCTGTGGGAGAGGACACAAAGAATGATAGTTCTTCAAAGTCCACATATGATCCTAATTGAAAGTGCAGACTTAGAGCCTCTTATCTAAACTCTGCTTTTCAAGCTTTAATATGCATAAAAATCACTTGGAAGGATGTTAACTAGACTTATTATGGTGATCATTTTTCAATATGTACATATATTGAATCATTATGTTGTACACATGAAACTCTGGTAGCTCAGTTGGTAAAGAATCTGCCTGCAGTGCAGGAGAGCTGGGTTCGAGCCCTGAGTTGGGAAGAAGATTCCCTGGAGAAGGAAATGGCAACCCACTCTAGTATTCTTGCCTGGAAAACCCCATGGACAGAGGAGCCTGGTGGGCTATAGTCTATGGGGTCATGAGTTGGACATGACTTAGCGACTAAACTACCACCACCACACATGAAACTAATATAATGTTGTATGTCAATTATATCTCAGTTTTAAAATCCACTTGGAAATCAAACAAAAATAAATAAAGACACACAGAGAAAAAATAGTCAGGATAATAGTCCTCCCTGAAGCTCTTAACTCTAGCCCAGAATTTGACCTTTGAAAAATGTGACTCTTCTAGGAAGGAAAAAACAATCAAAATAATATTTAGATCATAAGCCATAATTTTTCTTGCCTAAGGTCTAGGTTACATTTGAAGGACAGAAGCTAATCCTTTAATATAATATTCTGATAGTTCCTTTGACTGCCAACAATGGCACTCAATTTACCACTTTACCTTCTAATTCAGGACTCAGAGCTCTAACAGGATAACAGACCTAGGGAATGACTTTCCTTTCTAGTGTTTAAAATTCTTTTAGTAGTTCAACACATTAATAAAGCCTAATACTATCTTAATGGCCTAGATTTTCAACTCTGATATCCTAATGGAAAATTAAGAAGTCATACAGTATTTATGAATAAAAATATATCGATGTGGGGTGGGAGGTGGGAGGGGGATTCAGGATTGGGAGCTTGTATATACCTGTGGTGGATTCATGTCGATGTATGGCAAAACCAATACAGTATTGTAAAGTAGAATAAAGTAAAAATTTAAAATATATATATATATATAATGACAAAAATACTATGTTCCTTTGAAACTTTCTTTTGCCAGCTTTACTTAAATATAATTGACATATGACATTAATGTCTGTTGAAGATATATAACGAGTTGATTTGATATACTTATATATTGCAAAATGGTTACTAGTATACACTTATATATTATATAAAATGATTATCACAATATGCTTATACATTATTTCAGATGTTTCATTGTTAGTGTATAGAAACACAACTGATTTTGTATCCAACTCAATTAGTTCTAACAGTTTTTTGGCAGAGTCTATAGGACTTTCTGTATATAAGATCATCCATGTGCAAATCACAATTTTCCTTCTTCTTTTCTAATTTGGATGCCTTTTATTTCTTTCTCTTACCTGATTGCTCTGGCTAGGATTTCTAGAAATATGTCAAATAGGAGTAGTGAGAGTGGGTACCCTTATCTTGTTCCTGACCTTTCAACCTTACGTCCTTGATTATCATGCTGACCGTGGATTTGTCATGTATCACCTTCATTATCTTGAGGCTTGCTCCCTTAGGTTTTTATAATGTGAAAGGTTATATTTTGTCAAATGCTTTTTCTGCCTCAATTGAGAATGATCAGTGATTTTTATCTGTCATTCTATTAATATGGTATATCAAATTTATTGATTTGTATATACTGAACTATCCTTCAATTCCAGGGATACATCTCAGTTATGATGTATGATCCTTTTAACATGTATTAATAGTTAAATTCAGTCTGCTATCATTTTGTTGAGGATTTTTGTACCATATTCCTTAGGGATTTTATTGCAGTGTCCTAATCTGGTTTTGCTATTAGGGTAATACTTGCTTTGTAAAATGAGTTTGAGCTTTCCTGGTGGCTCAGTGGTAAAGAATACACCTGCCAATGCAGAAGACTTCAGCTCAATCCCTGGGTCGAAATATCTCCTGGAGAAGGAAATGATAACCCACTCTAGTATTCCTACTTGGGAGATTGCAAAACAGAGGAGCCTGGCAGGCTACAATCCATGGGGTTGCAGAGTCAGTCAGACATGACTTAGCAACCAAACAACAACAAAATGAATTTAGAAGTGTTCTTTTCTCTTCTATTTTTTAGATGATTTTGAGAAGGATTGACATTAATTCCTTAAATGTTTGGTAGAATTCATTGGAGAAAGAGTCTGGCCCTGGGTTTTTCTCTTTGGGGAGGTTTCTGATTATTGGTTCAAACTCCTAACTCATTGTTGGTCCATTCAGATTTTCTGTTTATTCATGATTCAGTCTTGGCAGGTTGTATGTATCTAAAAATTTATCTATCTCTTCTAGGTTAATCAACTTTTTGGTGCATAATCGTTCATAGTAGTCTCATGATCCTTTGTATTTCTGTAGTATCAGTTGCAAAGTTTTCTCCTTAATTTCTGGTTTGGACTCCTCTCTTTTTCTCAGTCTGGCTAAATTTTGTTGCTTTTGTTTAAAGTTTCATGAAACCTTGATCTTTGCTTCACATTATATCTGCTCTGATTTTGTTGTTTTCTTGCTTCTGGTAACTTTGGGGCTTCCCCAATGGCTCAGTGGGCAAAGAATCTAACTGCAATGCAGGATGAAGGAGAAGAGGGTTTGATCCCTGGGTCATGAAGATCCCCTGGAGAAGGGCATGGCAACCCACTCCAACATTCTTGCCTGGAGAATCCCATGGACAGAGGAACCTGGGGGGCTCTAGTCCACAGGGTTGCAAACAGTTGGATGCAACTGAAGTGACTAAATACACACACACACACACACACACACACACTATTATTATATCACTGTCTATTTCTCCCTTCAGATCTATCAGTATTTACTTAATGTATTTAGATGCTCTGATGTTGGGTACATATGTATTTAAATTTTTTTATGTCTTCTTAATGAATTGACCTCTTTTATCATTACATATATTATTATGTTATGATCTTCTTTGTCTCTTATTATTCAATACTATTTTTAGCTTAAAATCTTTTTATCTAAGTATAGGCACTCCAGTTTGAGTATTATTATTTTTGTCACATTTGCCAATACAATTCAAGAAAAATGATCTCATTTTACTTTGCTGTTTTCTTTTCTACTATTAGTGAGTGTATAAGAAAGATATTTTAAAATAATTAACTGCAGTCACTCATATGAAGAATTTTATTATAATGCTAAAATATGACTTACATTCTTTGACAAGGTTATAATTTAATATGCATGTCAAAGTTATTTCAACAATCACTAGGAACTAATACTATNACTCTTAATTTAAAAAAATTCATGTTCCCACGGAGTCCAATAAACAGATCTGTGGGAGAGGACACAAAGAATGATAGTTCTTCAAAGTCCACATATGATCCTAATTGAAAGTGCAGACTTAGAGCCTCTTATCTAAACTCTGCTTTTCAAGCTTTAATATGCATAAAAATCACTTGGAAGGATGTTAACTAGACTTATTATGGTGATCATTTTTCAATATGTACATATATTGAATCATTATGTTGTACACATGAAACTCTGGTAGCTCAGTTGGTAAAGAATCTGCCTGCAGTGCAGGAGAGCTGGGTTCGAGCCCTGAGTTGGGAAGAAGATTCCCTGGAGAAGGAAATGGCAACCCACTCTAGTATTCTTGCCTGGAAAACCCCATGGACAGAGGAGCCTGGTGGGCTATAGTCTATGGGGTCATGAGTTGGACATGACTTAGCGACTAAACTACCACCACCACACATGAAACTAATATAATGTTGTATGTCAATTATATCTCAGTTTTAAAATCCACTTGGAAATCAAACAAAAATAAATAAAGACACACAGAGAAAAAATAGTCAGGATAATAGTCCTCCCTGAAGCTCTTAACTCTAGCCCAGAATTTGACCTTTGAAAAATGTGACTCTTCTAGGAAGGAAAAAACAATCAAAATAATATTTAGATCATAAGCCATAATTTTTCTTGCCTAAGGTCTAGGTTACATTTGAAGGACAGAAGCTAATCCTTTAATATAATATTCTGATAGTTCCTTTGACTGCCAACAATGGCACTCAATTTACCACTTTACCTTCTAATTCAGGACTCAGAGCTCTAACAGGATAACAGACCTAGGGAATGACTTTCCTTTCTAGTGTTTAAAATTCTTTTAGTAGTTCAACACATTAATAAAGCCTAATACTATCTTAATGGCCTAGATTTTCAACTCTGATATCCTAATGGAAAATTAAGAAGTCATACAGTATTTATGAATAAAAATATATCGATGTGGGGTGGGAGGTGGGAGGGGGATTCAGGATTGGGAGCTTGTATATACCTGTGGTGGATTCATGTCGATGTATGGCAAAACCAATACAGTATTGTAAAGTAGAATAAAGTAAAAATTTAAAATATATATATATATATAATGACAAAAATACTATGTTCCTTTGAAACTTTCTTTTGCCAGCTTTACTTAAATATAATTGACATATGACATTAATGTCTGTTGAAGATATATAACGAGTTGATTTGATATACTTATATATTGCAAAATGGTTACTAGTATACACTTATATATTATATAAAATGATTATCACAATATGCTTATACATTATTTCAGATGTTTCATTGTTAGTGTATAGAAACACAACTGATTTTGTATCCAACTCAATTAGTTCTAACAGTTTTTTGGCAGAGTCTATAGGACTTTCTGTATATAAGATCATCCATGTGCAAATCACAATTTTCCTTCTTCTTTTCTAATTTGGATGCCTTTTATTTCTTTCTCTTACCTGATTGCTCTGGCTAGGATTTCTAGAAATATGTCAAATAGGAGTAGTGAGAGTGGGTACCCTTATCTTGTTCCTGACCTTTCAACCTTACGTCCTTGATTATCATGCTGACCGTGGATTTGTCATGTATCACCTTCATTATCTTGAGGCTTGCTCCCTTAGGTTTTTATAATGTGAAAGGTTATATTTTGTCAAATGCTTTTTCTGCCTCAATTGAGAATGATCAGTGATTTTTATCTGTCATTCTATTAATATGGTATATCAAATTTATTGATTTGTATATACTGAACTATCCTTCAATTCCAGGGATACATCTCAGTTATGATGTATGATCCTTTTAACATGTATTAATAGTTAAATTCAGTCTGCTATCATTTTGTTGAGGATTTTTGTACCATATTCCTTAGGGATTTTATTGCAGTGTCCTAATCTGGTTTTGCTATTAGGGTAATACTTGCTTTGTAAAATGAGTTTGAGCTTTCCTGGTGGCTCAGTGGTAAAGAATACACCTGCCAATGCAGAAGACTTCAGCTCAATCCCTGGGTCGAAATATCTCCTGGAGAAGGAAATGATAACCCACTCTAGTATTCCTACTTGGGAGATTGCAAAACAGAGGAGCCTGGCAGGCTACAATCCATGGGGTTGCAGAGTCAGTCAGACATGACTTAGCAACCAAACAACAACAAAATGAATTTAGAAGTGTTCTTTTCTCTTCTATTTTTTAGATGATTTTGAGAAGGATTGACATTAATTCCTTAAATGTTTGGTAGAATTCATTGGAGAAAGAGTCTGGCCCTGGGTTTTTCTCTTTGGGGAGGTTTCTGATTATTGGTTCAAACTCCTAACTCATTGTTGGTCCATTCAGATTTTCTGTTTATTCATGATTCAGTCTTGGCAGGTTGTATGTATCTAAAAATTTATCTATCTCTTCTAGGTTAATCAACTTTTTGGTGCATAATCGTTCATAGTAGTCTCATGATCCTTTGTATTTCTGTAGTATCAGTTGCAAAGTTTTCTCCTTAATTTCTGGTTTGGACTCCTCTCTTTTTCTCAGTCTGGCTAAATTTTGTTGCTTTTGTTTAAAGTTTCATGAAACCTTGATCTTTGCTTCACATTATATCTGCTCTGATTTTGTTGTTTTCTTGCTTCTGGTAACTTTGGGGCTTCCCCAATGGCTCAGTGGGCAAAGAATCTAACTGCAATGCAGGATGAAGGAGAAGAGGGTTTGATCCCTGGGTCATGAAGATCCCCTGGAGAAGGGCATGGCAACCCACTCCAACATTCTTGCCTGGAGAATCCCATGGACAGAGGAACCTGGGGGGCTCTAGTCCACAGGGTTGCAAACAGTTGGATGCAACTGAAGTGACTAAATACACACACACACACACACACACACACACACACTATTATTATATCACTGTCTATTTCTCCCTTCAGATCTATCAGTATTTACTTAATGTATTTAGATGCTCTGATGTTGGGTACATATGTATTTAAATTTTTTTATGTCTTCTTAATGAATTGACCTCTTTTATCATTACATATATTATTATGTTATGATCTTCTTTGTCTCTTATTATTCAATACTATTTTTAGCTTAAAATCTTTTTATCTAAGTATAGGCACTCCAGTTTGAGTATTATTATTTTTGTCACATTTGCCAATACAATTCAAGAAAAATGATCTCATTTTACTTTGCTGTTTTCTTTTCTACTATTAGTGAGTGTATAAGAAAGATATTTTAAAATAATTAACTGCAGTCACTCATATGAAGAATTTTATTATAATGCTAAAATATGACTTACATTCTTTGACAAGGTTATAATTTAATATGCATGTCAAAGTTATTTCAACAATCACTAGGAACTAATACTATTTAAATGTCAAGTTACCTGAAATTTCATAGGAGTATTCTATTTCACAAGATTTTTGTTAGGAATGAAAGCAGTTATACAATGAGCAAAATGAAAACTGTTTTTTCTTTTTTCTCCTCCTCAGGAAAGACATATTTCTACCATCATATTAGCTTTAAAGTCAATAATATTGACTATGACAGCAAGTTTGCAAAACCATATTCCCAAGAATATATCGACTTAAATAATAAGATAGTATCTTTGGTAAGTTGAAATTCTTTTCTTAGCATTGTATTTTTTTTAATGCTATCCTCCTTTAAATGCCTGAATCCTAGCTGTCACCTTCCAAGTTGAAAATGATTTATAATTTTGTATTATTTCTTGCCACTACCTCATTTCTAGATGAAGATAATCAGCCCTTTCAGAAAATCAGTTAGAAAACATGCATGGGAGGAAAAATGTAAGAGACATATTTTGAGAACACTTAACACCTAGTTTGTGATAGACACTCAAAGAAGCTTTTTAATGTATTAAAAATTAAATGAATGAAACTTATTCCATATCCAAGGTACCTGATGAAGGACATGTTGTTTCTGCTTCTAATTTAAACAGTTATTCAAGGAAGAGAAATAGTCAGTGTAGAAAAGAACACACAACCCCAAATAAAGATCTTCTTGTTAAACCTCAATGTATGTAAACATTAATGTCTATTTAAGAGTGTGTTTTGTTATGTGTGCTGTGTTGTGCTTAGTCACTCAGTCGTGTCCGACTCTTGAGACCCCATAGACTGTAGCCTGTCAGGCTCCTCTGTCCATGGGATTCTCCAGGCAAGAACGCTGGAGTGGGTTGCCATTTCCTTCTCCAATATTTCGTTATAAGTTAAACCCAATAGTCTTGACTGCCCCTTTAACACTAGCTTCCTTTATCATAGATGCCACTTTAACTCAGATAATTTTATCAACCAAATCAAATTCTGCAAGAGTAGTGGTGGCATCATTCATCTCCCATTTTCCTGAGCAGATTCTTGACAACACATTTTCAGACCTAACTCTCTCTGACAAAAGCTTGTAGTTTATCTAAGGAATTTCAGTATCTCCCAGTTTCTAATAAATCTAAAGACTTTAAGAGTTTTGGTATACTTTTACCATTATTCTAAGACTTAGTATATTAAAAAAATGAAAGAAAATTCATGGTTTTAATTTAGCTTTATGATAAAGAAGGAAATGACATGGAAGTAATCAATATAACTCACTGATTAATAAATAGGCTTTGGACTCAGAGTCCTTGTTCAATTCTAAGTTTAACCATTTACTAACTATGGTATGACTTAAGGTATGACTTAAGACAAATTATTTCATCTCCCCACAACTCAGTTTCTTCAACTAACAATGAGATGGCAAACACAGATACAATACCATGGAAATGTTCTTGGCATGACATAAAAGACGTTTACTCTTTGGAAGAAAAGTTATGACCAACCTAGATAGCACACTGAAAAGCAGAGACATTCCTTTGCCAACAAAGGTCCGTCTAGTCAAGGCTATGGTTTTTCCTGTGGTCATGTATGAATGTGAGAGTTGGAATGTGAAGAAAGCTGAGCACAGAAGAATTGATGGTTTTGAACTGTGGTGTTGTAAAAGACTCCTGAGACTCCCTTGGACTGCAAGGAGACCCAACCAGTCTATTCTAAAGAATATCAGCCCTCGGTGTTCTTTGGAAGGATATGATGCAAAAGCTGAAACTCCAGTACTTTGGCTACCTCATGCGAAGAGTTGGCTCATTGGAAAAGACTCTGATGCTGCGAGGGATTGGGGGCAGGAGGAGAAGGGGACAACAGAGGGTGAGATGGCTGGATGGCATCACCAACTCGACAGAGGTGAGTTCGAGTGAACTCCGGGAGTTGGTGATGGACAGGGAGGCCTGGCGTGCTGCAGTCCATGGGGTCGCAAAGAGTCAGACACGATTGAGTGACTGAACTGAACTGAAGGTTAAGTATGTCATAATCTTAGCAGAAGTTCTACTAATCTGTAAGCCCTTAGAATTAGAATAAGGGCTAAAGTGAGTACCATTAATAGATAATAAGTATATAACAAAGCTAATGTATAACTTTAAAATAACTCCAAATATGCCTATACTAAGAAATTCACCTTTTATGCCATAAATTCAAATCAAGATATTCAAATAAATTAACCTATGTTTACTTCACAAATGAATATTCCAAAACTATCAGTCTGATCTATTGTTATATCATCTTGGTTAATCAAACATTAAGATGTTCTGACATCTTGTTTCAGGCTTCTTTTGCATCCCTCATTCCCAGTTTCTAACTACCTGTATTAAGACAATCACAAATATTTTTCATACTTTTTTCATTTACATGGGTCAGGATGCCTGCTTTTACATGCCTTTCTGTATATTTTCATTTAATCCAATGTTCTTTGTATTATAAGTATTACCATATACACAACATCCATAAGTACAACACCAGTGATAACCAAATGGAGATAGAATGTACCAAATGGAATTCTGAACATTCATCAAACTTAGCTATTAGTCACAATTACAATGTACACAGCCTGTTTTTCTTCTGATTTCCATTAAATAATTCTTGTGATGATTCACTCTAAGAGAAGAAAAGGAATAAAGAGAGGTGTTGCTTTATTATGAATGATAGTCTTTAATTTTTTACTACTGAGAATAAATGTTCCTTCATACAGAACATTTTCATGTTTTAAATATATGGTTTTCCAGTGGGAAACTTGAGAAATATCTGTAATTTCTTACTTTTTGTAGCTCCCCAGCAGATATAATGCACCACTATAGTGAATATAAATTCCAAAATTTAAGAGTGAGGCACTACCTTAACAACAAAAATTAGCTTTACTCATTGTCAGTACTGATCTAAGCACTTTACGTATTAACTTATTTAATTCTCCTGGCATTCTCATTTTCTGTATGAAGAAACTGAGGCACAAAGAGGTTATTTTACCTAAAGTTATACTGCAATACCTGCATCTTCTTTATGATGTATTGCCCTATAATTAATGAGCATGTGAACATTATAAAATTTCAAGTGCACTTCAGATTACATCACCTTTCATATGACCAGTCATATATTCTAAAATGTTTAAGCAACTGCCATGTAGTTTTCACATATAAATGCAGTGGATTATAAATGACCAAAATGATACCTGGTATGTGTAAGGTATCTAAGATGATCCATAAGAAATAGATTGGCCAAACTTATACATCAAACCACTTACCAGAGTATCCAAGAGCAGAGAGCATCTTTGGTCATTATATAACTATAGCATTTGTCAAATAACAAATATTCAGCTGAGCTAACCTAAACCTGGTGTGAGCATATACACCTTTATGCTTATGACTCTTCTTGCAGTCTACCAAATGATAGATATCTATGGAATTCATCAGACTTAGAAGCATGCAACTTTTAAAAGGTAACAAAGTGAAGGATAATATTCAGGATTCCTGTTCTAATACAGATTAGAAATGTCTCAGATTAGGTTAATGTTCATTCAGTTTCATGTCCCTCAAAACTTATCAGAAAAGTTTTGTGTACTCTCCAGTATAAGCTACTGAGAAAAGTGCTAATCTGATACATTAAATGAAAATCATTGTGCATTAAGTTTCTAACATGAAGGAACTAAGAAGATCCAAGTTTTATCAAAAATGAAACCAATATTACAGAGACATTATTCATATTTCAAATGGTATGAAGAAAACTTACGAAACTTACTGATGGACTAGCTTTCTTTTGTACAATTGGAACATAAGGAAAGAAGAAATAAATACTAGATGCTCAGGGCAGGATGTCTGCAGACATGGTTTCAGGGGCAGGGGTTGATAATGCCCACTAACATAAGTTAGTGAAAAGCTAAGTGAGTTTCTGAAACTTGGCATTTGGTTTCAGGTCAAATATCTAACAACCCTTTTCCTACAGGGTGTGCCAAGAGTCTGAGCCTCTTAAATATAGGAATTATATGACTGTTACTGGCGAAACTCATAAATTCACCTTACAGCTTCTTGGAACACCCCAAGCCTAAAGTTACTATTCGCTCAAAGGATGATTCTACATCATCCATCTATACACACCTTATTAAACAAATATTATATGCTAAGGCTGGGTGTCTGAGTTCATTCCGAAGCAGTTTTTTAAAAGATCATTTCAGTTCAGTTCAGTCACTCAGTCATGTCTGACTCTTTGCAACCGAATGAATCGCAGCACTCCAGGCCTCCCTGTCCATCACCAANTAGCCTGGACCACTAGGAAAGTCCCTGATATCCTGATTTTTTAACTGTGTGGCTTGTTGGATCAAAGCAGATAAATCTGATTTAAGGTCAATGCAAATCACTTTCAGGGTGTGAGATACCCATTAAGCAATCCCTCACCTCATATGAGCCCCGCAGATTTTTCATCTAAAAAATTTCAGATTTCAATGAGACCTGCTCTCCAGAACAAGGACTTGAATGGGGAAGTGAGCACACACAGACATTGTCTTGTGATGGAAGCCCAGTGGAACACCCTTGCTCACGTGCTGTGTTGGGCTAGAGACTGTGTGAGCTGGAACTGGTTCCTTTCTGTTCCACTGTTAACCCGAGTCCCTTCCTATTCCTTCCCAGGAGGCCGAGTTCTATTCTGCTGCTGTCAGTCTGCAGGATCTCTCTGGGGCCCTCCACAATGAGTGTCCCTCCAGAGTGATGTCGATGTCGACAGTTCGGTTGCTGAAAATAATCTTCTCGTGGCAGATTCAGCAAAGAACATCATAGGGTTTATTTTTTTAAACAATTTGTTAAAAATTTGTATTGTGGTATAGTTGATTTATAATGTCTCTAAACATGTCTTTATTGAGATATAATTCACATACATAATTCATCCACTTAAAGTATATAACTAATGGACTTTAGTATATTCATGTATATGTACGACCATCATTATGCCCAATTTCAGAATATTTTCATCACCTCAAAAAGAAACTCTGTGTGCCTTTTAGTTATCTATCCTTCTGCCCCTCCCAGTCGGCCCTAAGCCACCACTAATTTATTTTTTTCTCCCGATTTAGCTAATCTGGATGTTTTATATAAATTATGCAATATATGATATTTTGCCTCTCAAATGTTTTTAAGTTAAATGTGTTTACCTGTAATTCTGCTTCTTACCAAAACTCATCAGAATCAGTATTTTTTGAGATTAGCAGAACATTAGATTAGCAAACCCACAAATTAATTTTGTCCTCCCTTCCTGAAGCCCAGGGACTTTATAAAACTATATATTTATTTACTTATTTGGCTGTACCAAGTCTTAGTTGTAACGTGAAAAATCTTAGATCTTATTGAAGCATGAAGGATCTTTTAGTTGAAGCATTTAGGATCTAGTTTCCTGACCAGGGATTGAGCCTGGGTCCCCTTCATTGGGAGTGCAGAGTCTTAGCCACTGGAGCACAAGGGAATTCCCTTTCATCTTTTTAACTGAAATGTCTGTAACTGTTATCCTGTTCCTATTTTAGGAAATGGCATGTTTTAGTGGCAGATAATTTCTTTCTAGAATTTCTTGAAAGGCTATTCTTTTCAATCTATATTTATTTGATTACCTTGGGTCTTAGTTGTGGCACGTGTGATCTTCACTGAGGCGTGTGGGGATCTTTTGTTGCAGCAATTGGGCTCAGTAGTTGCCCTGAGGCATGTGGGATCTTACTTCCCTGGCTAGAGATCAAACCCACATCCCCTTCATTGGAAGGCAGATTCTTAACCACTGACCACCACAGAAGTCCTCTTATTTCTTGAATTTTTATGTATGAACTCATTTAATCCTCACCACAATCACAGGTTCATGGATAGCGAGGAATTTTGCCCCAGGATGGGTAATACATAAAATCTCATTCATACCCATTTAAAATGATGAGATATGGGACTTCTGAGCTGATGAGATTTAGATGAAAGTTTGAACTTGAGCTGATGCTGTAATGAGTTGAGACGTTGGGGGATCTTGGGATGGAGTGAATGCACACTGCATGTGGGACAGACATAAATCTTTGAGAGCAAGACAGAATGTAGTAAGCTGATTAATAATCCCTGGAACTTGCAACGGGTACTTAATAATCCCTGGTACTTAACATGATAAAAAGTGAAGATGTGATTAAGTTAAGGATATTGAGACAAGATTATCTTGGTTTATTCAGGTGGTTCCAATGTAATCACAAGGGTCCTTATAAAAAAGCAGAAAGGTCAGTCAAAAGATACGACAATGCAGATGAATCTATGAAACAGAAATAGAATCAGGCACATAGAGAATAGACTGACGGCTGCTAAGGGGACAGTGGGTAGGAGAGGTCTGGGCTGAGAATTTGGGATCAGCAGATGCAAACTGGTATTTGTAGACTCAATAAAACAATAAAGTCCTACTGTACAGCATAGGGAACTATATTCAATGTCCAGAGATAAATCATAATGGAAAATAATACGGAAAGGAATGTATATATATGTTGTGTATATAGATGTACAGTCACTTTGCTGTACACAAAGTGTACACAACTATTAACACAAAATTAANTACTGTACAGCATAGGGAACTATATTCAATGTCCAGAGATAAATCATAATGGAAAATAATACGGAAAGGAATGTATATATATGTTGTGTATATAGATGTACAGTCACTTTGCTGTACACAAAGTGTACACAACTATTAACACAAAATTAACATTGGAGAAGGAAATGGCAACCCAATCCAGTGTTCTTGCCTGGAGAATCCCAGGGATGACGGAGCCCAGTGGGCTGCCATCTGAGGGGTCCTACAGAGTCGGACACGACTGAAGCGACTTAGCAGCAGCAGCAGCAACACAACACTGTATTCAACTATTTTTGTTTAGTTGCTAAGTCATATCTGACTCTTTGCTGTAGCCTGCCAGGCTCCTCTGTCCGTGGGATTTCCCAGGCAAGAATATTGGAGTGGGTTGCCATTTCTTCCTCCAGGGGATCTTCCCCACCTTGGGATCAAACTGGCATCTCCCGCATTGGCAGGCAGATCCTTTGCCATTGTGCTATACGTCAATAAAAGTAAATAAATAACAATATGACAGTGGAAGCAGAGGATCCAAGAGATTTGGCAATGTTACATTGTTGACCTTGAAAATGGAGGAAGGGGCCACAAGCCAAGGGATGCATGTGGCTTCTAGAAACTAGAAAAGACAAGGAGATTCTCCTCTAGTCTCTGGAAGAAGCCTGGCCCTGCTGACGTACAATTTTGCTTCCATAAAACCTACTTCAGACTTCAAGAACTGTAAGCTAAGTTGCTTCAGTCGTGTCCGACTCTGGGTAAGCCCATAGACGGCAGCCCACCAGGCTCTGCCATCCCTGGGATTCTCTAGGCAAGAACATTGGAGTGGGTTGCCATTTCCTTCTCCAAAGCATGAAAGTGGAAAGTGAAAGTGAAGTTGCTCAGTTGTGTCTGACTTTGTGACCCCATGGACTGTGGCCTACCAGGCTCCTCCGTCCATGGGATTTTCCAGGCAAGAGTAGTGGAGTGGGGTGCCATTGCCTTCTCCCTCAAGAACTGTAAGATAGTGTTATTTTGATTTAAGCCATGATTTTTTGGGTACTTTGTTACAGCAATAGGAAATCAATATAAAGTCACAATGGACTTTGGTGTAAACAGCTTCTGAGATTAAAAATAGACAAGAGGAAAGGATGTAGCCAGTTGGTAGCAGAACAGGAAGAGGCAGACCTAGGCAGTAAGTACAGTCTGGAGAAAAACTGCATAAACCCTTGCCTCCCTAGGACAGGCCATTCCTTCTGGTCAGGTCAGATCATGCGTGGCCAGGCTCGAGTGGGAAGTCCCACGAGGCTGAATGCAATTCAGTTAAGAACTTAACCATCTGGAAACAGAGTTCCCATTAAGGCTGAGGTGTCCCCCCTCAATGGAGGCAGTAGATACAGATGGAGGGAGGTGTCACAGCAACGTCCTGCCTCACTGTACTCCCATTCTCCCTGTGCCAAGTGCATTACAGTTATTTTAATCCTGTCTGTGGTCAGATGGACACAAGGCCCTCCTTCATTTTGGAAACTAGGTTTTAGGCATTCTCTAGATNACACAAGTTTTCATGCAACATGGGGTCTTCCTTCAGAGCTCACCATCACCTGGTTTCTGGAGGGGAAAATGGCCTGAGCAGGACTTCTCAAGAGATGGTGCAGGCAGGCAGAGAACCACATTTGCCATTCTTTATGGGCAACTTAGGGCCATTTCAAATAGAGTTTTGCCCACACATCTTTCTCTTCTTGTATCTGATTGCAGACAAGGTACACCTCTCCCCTCTTGAAATACGATGCAATTTCACTCTTCAGGGAATCAACTACCACAGAGACACTGAGAGAGAACTATCACTGGCCTGGTTGCTACGTGAGAAAACGAAACCAGAGAAGTGAAGCAACTTTCCCACAATCATGTGCTCCAAGACCCCAGTTTTCCATCTCCTTCCAGAGATTCTAAGGGTTATCTTCAGGACACTTATTCGTGGCAAAGGAGCTGCCCTTAATGTTAACGAGAGAGTTAATCTTGGATGAACCTTTTCAGATATTACAAAAGAAACTTAAACCACCACTTTATGCTATTAAAGCAAGGGTTTCATATGACAAAATATGCCTCAACTGTTGAAAAGTTTAGACTATAAACAACCCACATTTAGAGTGTAAATCCCTAATGTATTTGTGTCTTATCCCAGCAACATCCTTCAAGTATCTAATAACTGGAGACTTTTTTTTTAAGTAACTTTAGAGAACTCAAAAACACACTCAATCCTAAATTTAATTTCATTTGGCTTTCTAAAATAAAATAAAAATCACAGATGCCATCCCCTCAAGACATGCTTTCTCAGATCCTCCTCCAAGCACCACACACCCGTGGAACACAGAAGGAGCTGACATTTGACGTGAGGGCTCAGAATGGGGTGATTAAATCAAGTCTGGGGGGACTGCTTATCTTCTAAAAAAAATACATGGCGTATTTCTGCTTCAAGAAACTGCTGACCTTTTAAAGCAAACAAAGCATTTTTATATACCTGAAACATTAAAAAAAAATCTTAAAAGGTACATTATAATTTGGTCAAATTTAACATTTGTAGGTTTAATAAGTTGCAACCATCACTGATTCTGTTGGACGGCAAAGCAAAGGAACATTTGCTATCCTAACACCATATAAATCACACATTACATCATGATGACCCAATCTCCCACCAGGCTGTTACTAGCCTCCCGGCTCCCGCAGGCTTCCTTCCATGGCCACACCTGCCCACGGCAACGGGAAGAAGGCCCAGCGCAACTGCATATGCGCAACAGCCCAGCCGTGTTGAGATCGGACTTAACACGTGTAGCAGCGAGCTTAGAGTCCCTGGTGTCTCAGCTGGTGGAGAATCCGCCTGCAATGCAGGAGACCTGGGTTTAATCCCTGGGTTGGGAAGATCCCCTGGAGAAAGGAAAGGCTACCCACTCCAGTGTTCTGGCCTGGAGAATCCGATGGACCGTATCGTCCATGGGGTCTCAGAGTCAGACACGACTGAGCAACTTTCACTTAGTGTCTTTTAAAATTTTGTTCAAAAAGCTTAACTTCTCTTCACTGCACTTTTTCAGCTGAGTGAGCAGCCATTCTATAAGGAAGTTGGACTTGGTTCTTAGCCAGCCTGACTGCTGCCTGATGCTCCGTGCCCAAGTCCTCTTCCCAACCTCTGCCAGGAAGGAGCAAGCGATCTGTAGCCCCGATCCTCTGAGACATTTCTCATGTCTCCCCAGCCCTCTTTGAGGGTTCTGATTTAGGGAAGAAAATGCTTAAGTATTTACTGACAGCCCCCACCTCTCCATGGGAGACATTTTCTGATGTCACGGAAGTAGCATGCCAGGGGGGCCACATGCCAACCCAGCTTTGAAATTCCTAGAAGCCACAAAAGAGGGCCCACCTCTGCTCTGGGAGGCAAACAGTGCATCGTAATATATCTATTAACCTGAGGCTCTTAGTTAAAGGAATTCACCTTTGACTATATTCCAAGAACCTTCCTCCTTCCCTTTTCATTCTTCTTTCCTCCCCTTTTTCTTTTTCATTGACACAGAATTTTAGGGTCAGGAGAGACTGATGGTTAAATCATTCAGCTCCCCTGGCTGTATACTTTCTCCTCCCTTTGTTTCCACTGCATCTCCCTGCCCCTGCTTGCTTCCTGCACCCTTCCTCCCTGCGGCCTACATGGTAGGCAGAGGCAGGATGCTGCCCTCCTGGGATGAACAGCAGGACTCAGATAGCCCTGAGGTCATATAAGGGTTTGTGAGTGATGCCTGCTCAGTCGTGCCTGACTCTTTGCAACCCCAAGGACTACAGCCCGCCAGGCTTCTGTGTCTATGCAAGTAGAGTGCCCATGCTGGAGTGGGCTGACATTTCCTCCTCCAAGGGATCTTTCCAGCCCAGGGATAGAGCTCACATCTGCATTAGCAGGTGGATGATTTACCACAGAGCCACCTGAGAAGCCCGGCATAAGGGTTTAGGCCATGTCATAATTTGAGGTTCAGGACCAAGCCACCCGAAAGGACTTACCTGACTGCATGGCCCTCGGTCTGTCTTAACACATGACAGTGAGACTGGGTGCTCAGTTTCTATTGAATAAATGGATAAATTGCTTATCCGATAAATAACATACTTGAAGGTCATCATTCTCTTTTAAAATGGAAACACATCCATAGGAGAATTAAGGGAGGAGCTTTCTTTGGTCACAAAGACTTTATTATGAACTGTTTCATCAAAGTACTTTTCCCTGATTCAGTCAGCCAGAATTGGAGAAGAAAAATGAGACTTTGTAATGACACTAAGAGGGCAAAGGTGCAATAATTTTGGAGGCTGGGCTATTCTGTACATGGGCAGGTGGAAGGTTGAGGATGAGAGTTGAGAGGTCTTGAAACAAAACGGGAACTGTGGGCAGGGGCAAGCTAAGGACACAATGGGCTCCTGAAGGTAAGAGAGGACACCAGGAGACAGGAAAGGTATGTAGAAAGGAGAGACAGCAACAGCAGAGAACATGAGCATCACTATGACCATTTGGCTTAGCGTTACACAGCTATAGTTAATAGCACCTAGGTACTGAATCGCAGAACCTGCATTGAGTGGCCCACGACAAGTCAGTGGTGAAAGCAGGACTACCACCATTCGACAAGTATTTTAATTTTCCAAAACAAAGAAACAAAAACTGCTCCATAAGACAGACTGGGCTTGACCTTCAGCTGCTGTGATGACTAAGTTTGAAAAGAAAACTCATACTTTACTGGGGTCAAATACTCACAGTTTCTCAGAACTGCCTCACTAAAATATATCTGCCTCCTTCCTTTTTTATTTTATTTGTATAATTCGATTTTGTTTTGGTTTCTGGTTTTACTAATTGTTAGTTCCCAAGTAGATAAGGACAAGTGGAGGGATTAAGGGAAATGCAGGATGCTGAAGCAAAAAGCCCAGCATAAATCAGGTACATGGCGATGTTTACCTAAGGTAGACACACTAAAGTATTGACTTGTTTCTGTTATTGTTTCCATTCTAAGTCCAGAATACTGTGAGAAAGCACAAAGTTATCTTTTCAAGAACATTAATGCTACTTGGGAAAATATAAGTAATGACAAGTAGGTCACTGCAATAATATAATAAGTATACAAGGCATTCCTCATTATTTCCAAGGAGATTCCACAATCTCCTTTGGAAATTCTAAAGAGATTTTCCCATCCCTTCCAAGATGTATACAAGATACAAAAAAGTAGGTGGGACATAAAGATGCATCTATACATCAGTAGAAACAACACAGACAAAACAGGGTGCAATATTACTAACTTTTGCAGTAGTCCTAATTGAAATCCTGTTTCTGCCTACGTTTATTTCAAAAGAAATCCCTCAGTGGACCATATATAATTTAAATGACATACCAGAAGATTGTTAGAATTAATAAACTAAATCATAAAGGGTACAAAGTCAACATATAAAAATAAGTTGTGTTTTGATATACTAAAAAAAGAAATATCTGAAAAATGTTATATCTTATGAAGAAATAAAGAATCCCATAGACATTACAATAGGATCAAAAATAACAAAATATTTAGGAATAAATTTAACCAAGGGGGTGAAAGATCTATATGTTGAAAATTATGACACTGATGAAAGAAACTGAAGCAGATAAAATAAACAGAAAGAAATTCCAAGTTCATGCATTGGAAGACTTAATATTATAGTCAATACTACCAAAAGTGAACTATATTTAAATGCAATCCCTACCAAAAGAAAAATTAAAAATCCACCCTAAGATTCACAAGGGACTCTAAATAGTCAAAACAACCTCAACAAAGCACAAAGTAAGAAGTCTCACACTTCCTGAATTCAAAACATGGCCAATAGGATAGGAAAAGATGCTCAAACATCACTAAGTATTCAGTTCAGTTCAGTCGCTCAGTCGTGTTCGACTCTTTGCGACCCCATGAATTGCAGCATACCAGGCCTCCCTGTCCATCACTAACTCCCGGAGTTCACTCAGACTCACGCCCATCGAGTCAGTGATGCTATCCAGCCATCTCATCCTCTGTCGTCCCCTTCTCCTCCTGCCCCCAATCCCTCCCAGCATCAGAGTCTTTTCTAATGAGTCAACTCTTCACATGAGGTGGCCAAATTACTGGAGTTTCAGCTTTAGCATCATTCCCTCCAAAGAACACCCAGGGCTGATCTCCTTCAGAATGGACTGGTTGGATCTCCTTGCAGTCCCAGGGACTCTCAAGAGTCTTCTCCAACACCACAGTTCAAAAGCATCAATGCAAACTAAAACCACAATGAGCTATCAACTCACACTTCTTAAAACTGCAATTAGCAAAAGAGACAAGAAATAGCAAGTTAACAATGATACAGAGAAAAAGAAATCCCACTGTACTTTTTTAAAAAAACTTTTTTTTACAGGGGAGGATAATCGTTCTACATTGTTGTGGTGGTTACTGCCATACATCAACACAGGTATATATATGTCCCCTCCCTCTTAAACCTAAAGAGCCTTTTGATGAAAGTGAAAGGGGAGAGTGAAAAAGCTGGCTTAAAACTCAACATTCAAAAAACTAAGGCCATGGCATCCAGTTCCATCACTTCATGGCAAATAGGGAAACAATGAAAACAGTAACAGACTTATTTTCTTGGGCTCCAAAATCACTGCAGATGGTGACTGCAGCCATGAAATTAACAGACGCTTGCTCCNTCCCCTCCCTCTTAAACCTAAAGAGCCTTTTGATGAAAGTGAAAGGGGAGAGTGAAAAAGCTGGCTTAAAACTCAACATTCAAAAAACTAAGGCCATGGCATCCAGTTCCATCACTTCATGGCAAATAGGGAAACAATGAAAACAGTAACAGACTTATTTTCTTGGGCTCCAAAATCACTGCAGATGGTGACTGCAGCCATGAAATTAACAGACGCTTGCTCCTTACAAGAAAGGCTATGACCATCCTAGACCGCATATTCAAAAACAGAGATATTACTTTGCCGACAAAGGTCCATCTAGTCAAAGTATGGTTTTTCCAGTAGTCATGTATGGATGTGAGAGTTGGACTATAAAGAAAGCTGAGAGCCGAAGGACTGATGCTTTTGTGAAGTTGCAGAAGACTCTTGAGAGTCCCCTGGACTGCAAGGCGATCCAACCAGTCCATCCTAAAGGATAACCGTCCCGAATATTCATTAGAAATACTGACGCTGAAGCTGAAACTCCAATACTTTGGCCACCTGATGTGAAGAACTGACTCACTGGAAATGACCCTGATGGTTGGGAAAGATTGAAGGTGAGAGGAGAAGGGGACAACAGAGGATGAGATGGTTGGATGGCATCACTGACTCAATGGACATGAGTTTGAGTAAGCTCCGGGAGTTGGTGACGGACAGGAAACCCTGGTGTGCTGCTGTCCGTGGGGTCACAGAGAGTCGGACACGACTGAGTGACTGAACTGAACTCTTGGACCTCCCTCGCACCTCCCACCCCATCCCACTCCTCCCCTGGAGCATCTTTATGGGAATGTAAACTGGTGCAGCCACTACAGAAAACAGAATGGAGATTCCTTAGAACATTAAAAATACAACTACAGTACGACCCATCTATCCCATTTCTGGGTGTACAGCCAAGGAAAGCTAAATCTCTGTCTCAAAGAGAGATCTACTCCTCCACGCTCACTGCAGCATTATTCACAACAGGCAAGAGGCAGGAACAACCTGATGTCCATCACTGAGGGAATAAACAAAGTAATGTGTACATATAGTGTAGAATATTAACTTAGCCACAAGAAAGGTAGAAATCCTGACTTTCGTGATAATATAAAAGGACCTAAGGGTCTCACGCTAAGTGAAATAAATTGGACGGGAAAAGATAAGTGTTAGGTAAAGACGACCAGGACCCCGAAAAGAGTGTCTAACAGGCTTTTTAATGGCAAAGCGCTCCTGGGCGGGGTTCCCGGACCCGAAAGAGGCAGGTCGAGGAAGTCCGCGCCCCGACCATGTTGGGGGTGGTTTTTATACGTTCATTGCAAGGGATGGTCAGGCTAGATGGACAGGGGTTCGGATAGGTCGCCAGGCCGAGGCGTCGCGGGCTAACAGGTCCTTCTGCATGGCTGGGGTGGGGCGGCTTTAGCTGGCGAAGTGCGCTGTCATTGGTCCCCGGGATCTGGGAGGACCCCTCCGTTAGAGACCTCCCCCGCCGGCGGGGAGAGGAGGGGCGGCCCGTCACGGCCCCGGGTCCGGCCTTACAATAAGCACCGTGTGTTCTCACTTACGTGTGGAATCTAAAAAAGCTGAAATCACAGGAACAGAAAGTGGAATGGTGGTTACCAGGGGCTGAGGGGTGGGGAAAACGGAGAGATGCCAGGTCAAAGGGCACAAACTTCCAACTGTAAGACAAATTCTGGGGGAGGCAATGCACAGCATGGCAACTATAGTTAACAGCACTGAATTATACACACACATGCACACATATACATATATGAATGTTGCCAAGAGAGTCGATCTTAAATATTGTCACCATCAAAAATGGTAATTATGTGAAGGGACAGAGATGTTAACTTATCATATAATGGTAACCATTTCACAATATGTACGTGCATCAAATCACCACACTGTATACCCTGAACTTACATATATGTCAATAACATCGCAATAAAGTTGGGGGGAAGGGAGGGAGTTACATATGTGTAAGTGCTGCATGATTTACAGCACTTTACATGCATAATCTCCTTTGATGTTTATAGTTTTTTTGACGCTCTAATTTTAAAATGATGAAATTGGTACCCAAAGGACTAGTGTGGCCACTACAAAGATACCCAGCTACCGGTCATAAAATCAAGAACCAAACCTGGTCTTACAGCCCAATATACTTCCTGTTGCATTAGCAAAATTTTCCTTTACTTACGTAAATTTCCAGAGTACAGCACTATAAATGCCAACATCTGTATACACTACAAAATGATCGCTATTGCAAGCTGCTATAGCTACTGTGAGTTACTGTCCGTCACCATCCAGTTGACATCACCTACTTTACCTATTTCACTCACTGCCTAACTGCCTTCCCCTCTGGTAACCACTCATCTACTCTCTGTGTCTATGAGTTTGTTTTTTATCTTTTTTGTTAATTTTCTTTGGTTTTTTACATTATACATATGAGTTAGAACATATGGGCTTCCCTGGTGGCTCAGACCTACAATCCAGGAGACCTGGGTTCGATCCCTGGGTGGGGAAGATCCTCTGGAGAATGAAATGGCAATCCACTCCAGTACTCTTGCCTGGAGAATCCCATGGATGGAGGAGCGTGGTAGGCTGTGGTCCATGGGGTTGCAAAGAGTCAGACACAACTGAGCGACTTCACTTTCACTTTAGAACATATAGTATCTGATTTTTGCCACCTGACTTATTCCACTCGGCATAACACCTTCCACGTCCATCCATGTTGTCTCAAATGGCAGGATTTTAATCTTTTCATGGCTGAGTAGTAGCTCACTGTATTTTTACCACATCATCTTTATCCATTCATCCATCAATGCAATCTTTATGTTGTTATCCTATCTCGACAATTGTAAATAACTGTTGCAATGAACACCGACATGCATACATGATTTTCAATTAGTGTTTTTGTATTCTTCATATGGATACAGAGAATTAGAGTAACTGGACCATATGGAGGACCCATAACTTAATTTTTGGAGGACTCTCCATATAGTCTTCCATAATGGCTGCACCAATTTCCAGTCTCACCAACAGCTTCCCTGTTCTCTACATCTTCTCCAACATTTGCCATTTTTTGTCTTTTTTTTTTTTATAATAGCCATTCTAACAGGTGTGAAATAGTATCTCATGGTGGTTGTGACTTGCATTTCCTTAATATTTAGTGATGTTGAGCATCTTTTCATGCACCTGTTGGCCATCTGAATGCCTTCTTTGGAACAATGTCTATTTAGGTCCTCTCTATATTTTTTAAATCATATTATTATTTTGCTGTTATTATTGATTTGGGATATAAACCCGTTATTGGATATATGATTTGTGAATATCTTCTCCCATTCAGTAGGCTACCATTTCATTGATGGTTTCCTTCACCAGGGAGAAGCTTTTAATTTGATACAGTCCCATTTATTTTCCAGCAACTTTTAAAATTTTCCAAATTGGGCTAATTATACCTTGGAAATAATTAAGACTTCCAAGACATTTTGAAAGTACAAAGAAGCTTTATCTATAACAAAGTGATACTTGCATTTTTAACATGACTTTATACCTAAGAGTTTTGAGTGCTGAATGATACATTCCTGTCCATAGGCATCCTTAAGACACTAAACTCTAAAATATAAATCAACACGAAACTCAGAACTCCTTCAAAAGTAAAAAGAAGTTAGGATCAAGGAGAGAAGCTATGGAGAAGAGAGCTACGATGGCACCACCTTGGCTGTGTCCTACTCATCGCAGGAAGGGCAACCGCCACCGGTGTTCCGTGCGTCCTCCACCATCCATGCTCTCAACCCTTGTTTCTCTGCCTTGGACCCAACTTTGCTAATTTCACAGTACGGGACAATACTTCTTTGTATTATTTAAAGTACTCTATTTAGGCCCGTTGACTCCACTAATTAGTCTATAAATATTGGACCTTTACCCACCGCTTTGGAAAGCGAGGTAATTTCGGGGGAAAGGCCAAAGTCTTTATGGTCAATCAGATGACAAGAGAGGGAGTATGGTCTTTCAGCCGAGGACAAAGGACAACATTCTGTGGCGAGATAGAAGCTATTAGCAGGATCAATATTTCTCCTACCACCTTAATAAATCATTGCATCAGAGCCCCGACACAGGAGGGAGACCTCAGTCTACCTATGTGGAGGCTTCTTAACTGGAAAATAAAATTCCATTTAAACTACAAAGACTTAATTGGCACACAAAGGAAATGACAGGTGATGGCCTCCGGGTTCTGAGTCTGTTTGGAGTTTTTAAATTATTAGTGGGGGAAGAAAGGCAGAAAGACAAAGAACGCTGCTACTCTCCGGGCTGCACATTTACAATTTGCAACTGGTAAATATGTATGAATCTGCTCCGCTATTCTGCTCCGCTAGCTCGGCGTGACATACAGCTCCAGAGAGACAGCACAGAGCAGAGGAAGCCTGGAGGGAAGTTCAGTGGCTATAACCCACCTCCCCGACACTTAACAGTCCTCAAACTTCCTGAAACTCCTCTTACTTAAATACTTCCTTTGAGAATGGTTTCTTAACATGAAAAGTATTTTGATGCCAAAGGACATTCAAAGCATAGTCAAACGTGTCCCACACTCAGCTCTAACTATATCACGAGGTGTAAATAACAGTCAATCCTAAAGGAAATTAACCTGTATATTCTTTGGAAGGACTGATGCTGAAGCTCCAGTGAGTTGGCCACCTGATGCAAAGAACTGACTCACCAGCAAAACCCTGATGCTGGGAAAGATTGAGGGCAGGGGGAGAAGGAAGCGACAGAGGATGAGATGGCTGGATGGCATCATCGACTGGAGGGACATGAGTTTGAGTAAACTCCGGGAGATGGTGAAGGACAGGGAAGCCCAGCAAGCTGAAGTCTGAACAATCTCAAAGAGTCAGACACAACTGAGTGACTGAACAACAACAAAAATAATTGCATCTGCTTTATAAACTTCTAACCTCCCCTATTCTCTTTGATGTTTACAAGGAAACAAGCAAGCAATTAAAAATAGTTACTAGGCCTAGCTGTCCAATTATTTTAACCATAGAACTAATTATTTTTCTTTTCTAATAAGTACCCAAAGACAAAAGAAACATTTTGCAGTGATCGACACAGGGAACGTTTAGGCTTTCTGTTAAGGACACTGTATCTCGTTTTTTTTACACAGATGATAGTGAATATAGATACTACTTTGATTCCACCACGACTTTTTCTTTGGGCTACAATGTTTAATTAAAAACTTTTTTTTTTCTTATAATCACAAATGACTTTACTGTAGGTCTCTCAAATCATACAGCAAATGAAAGCTGTGAACTAAGAGGTCACACCAAGAAATTTGTTTAGAAAAGGCTATAGTGGTCAAATCAGCAATAAAAGAAAGCCAGGCTCCCTAACAGCTTAAGATATTCTTCATGATTGATGAATTCTTTCATTTCACAAACATTTATCAGATGTTTAAATATAAGTTTGATAAGAATTATATCAAAGGAAAGTTCCCAGAAGGTTCTATCCTCAAAGAGAGCTCGACAATCTAAATGGACACAGGGAAGGTACACAACATCAAAAAGTTATACAACATTACCGGATTTAAATAATAATACAAAAGATACTGCATGTAATTATATATCAAAGAGGGGCTACAGCAAAACTTAAATAGAAATCTCTACTGGCAGGAGTTTTTAGGGAAAGGACTAGGGAAAAAGATAACACAGCTGAGTGAGACAGGATTTGAGTGGGTGAAAAAGAACACTAAAATATTCCTGAAGGAAAAGCAAGACAAGCCAGTGAAAGCACAGGGTCCACTGCGAGGCTGAAGGTTCATGCGGCAGATCAGAGCAAGCAAGGGCAGAAAAGTCCACCCAAACGACCAGGAAGGGAAGGGGCAGGATCATCTGAAACTCCAGGTGAGAAAAGTTTATGATGGGAAAAGAGACGGAGAGTCGCAAGATGCTCCAACAATCTCCAAGTCCAGGAGCATCTGGGGTGTAGAAACTGCAAAGCAGGGATACCCTCTCTACATAAGAGGCCCGTTTCATGTATGGCCAGAGTTGCAGAAAGAAGTCGGAGATTTCAGGAGACACAGGAGCAAGCCACAACTTCAGAGAAGGGGCACTGGGGGCATGGTTCTTGCAGAAGGAATTCCTTGATGGGGATACAAGTGAGGGTATGTGAGAGGACCCCCTGCCTGGATGGTTTCTGCGACAGGAGGGACAAAGGTGGCAGAGATGAGAAGCACACGAACTTTGACTGAATGCAATCTGGTGTCACAGGCTCCGGGGCTTCACTCTGTACTAGAAATAGCACCTTCCTTCAGCCTCACCTGTCACTGGCAAGAATCATCTCCTAAGAGATGATCTTTACATCGCAACCAGCCCCGTACCAACAGCTGAAAGAGCTGGGCTGAAAGCAGAAGATTCACTTTGTGGCTGAAGTAGAAAAAACAGGAATGGGGAAAAAACATGTTGGTTAGGAGGTCATCCCTCATGGGGCCTAGAGGATTCACTAGAACGGTCAATCTTCCACCCAGATCCCCTGCCTTATGAAGTTCCAGCAAGTCCAGGCACAGTGATTCACTGAGGGAAATCGCATCAAAGAGGAGAGGTGGAGGGGTCCCAGCTGTGAGAGCCGTGCCCCTTGGGCCGGTGCTGCTTGAAGACTGGGTCCGTGGTGCGTGCCGAGGGCTGGGAACCAGCGTGGTGGTGGGCTGTCAATAAGGCAGCATCTGCTGCTTCGGGTGCCTCTGGGGGAATGCCTCTGCCAGGCACTGAGCTGGCAGCTGCCTTTGTGGCACCACAGGCAACTTTCTGACGGCTGCCAGTGTTTCAGGAGAAAGGCCCTCAGCTTGTGGGTCAGTGTCCGGGCTTGACTGGTTGGGAGAATTCTGCCCCGAGGTCTCCAGTGTGACTTGTTTGTCTGGTGTCCTTGATCAAGCAGCAGTGGATCCGAGAACAATTAGCTGTTTGTTCATCTCCGTGAGGCTGAGCCAGGCTGGACGGGCGATCCACCCGGTCTTAGGCTCCGGCACCGCACGCAAGGAGTCAGGATGCTCCCAGGGTGGGTTTGTATGGGCGACAGAGCAAGTCCAGCGTTTCTATCACGGATCACAGTGAATTAGTCACTGATTTGCCTTCGTTGCTCTGACAAGCTTTATTTATTTTTGCCTCTGTGACAAGGAGACACTCCCACCTTTCAATATTAAATAGACTGGACAATTAATTATTTTTTTCTTCTGTTTCCCCACTCTTCCAAGTAAAGGGCAAAATGGATCATTATGGCAAATTACAGATGTTAATCAACAAATAACAAAAAGATTGAGGAGAAGTAGATTTGTGTAAAAAAAAATTATTGAATTAAAAGAAATGTTTTCATGTAGCAGAACTTCCTTTTACCAGCTGATCTTGGGAACTGAGCTATCTTTCTTATGAAACAGCATTTCTTTTCTGCCACATGATCTACTTCTCTCCGCTAAGCACACTTTATCCCTTTTTAAAGAGGATGAAAGCAATATAAGAAAACTTGTTTTAGGCCTCCCTGGCCCTTGTCCTCTTCTCTGAACCATGTGGCTTCCATTACAAAAAAAGGTGCCACAAACGAACAGAAATATGTTACCAGGGATGCGTCCTCAGTTCACTGCACCACTCGCTCAGCTGAACCTGGCAAACTCGGCCACATCTGGCCCCTTGGCAAGTCTCGGTGGAATTCAGCCGTGCCAGTCCACAGAAGGAGATGGCAACCCACTCCAGTACTCTTGCCTGGAGAATCCAGTGGACAGAGGAGCCTGGTGGGCTGCTGTCTACAGGGTCGCACAGAGTCGGACACGACTGAAGCGACTTAGCAGCAGCAGTCCAGACAAGCAGTGCCGAGACTGAGACCAACCCTCTGGCCTGCTGATCCTTCAAATGTGCACAGGCCACAAAAACACCTCCTCCAACAAATGCAACCTTACTTGGTGTTTTCATAGTTTTTTTTTTTTTTTTTCCTCTCTCTCTCATTTTTCAGTGCTTGATTGTCTCCTTTAATAAAAACCATTTTTTGTCCTCTGGCTGCTTATAAACCTTACTGGAATCCCGAATCCTGTGCACAACCTCACTTTCTTCATGACAAGGGAGAAAGTACAGACTCAGGGAGATTTCAAATCTGTGGACCCGAAACCCACAGCGGATTCTGTAAAATTTAGATCTCACCGTCTCTCAGGCAGTTCAAACCACTTCTGAAAAGAAATGCCTACTTAAATAGGCTTCTTCTATGGTTCCTGAGGTTTAAATAAATTATCACAAATCATAAATATATATAAAAAAATGTCAACAGGAGAATAAGAAACCTAACTGCAGAGAATACATAGAATTTCCTTCTGCAAGTCAGTAGCCAAAGGTAATACAGTAGGAAAGGAACTGTCCAGAACAGTGGTGGGAAAGACAGCCACGAAGGTCAGTAAAATGTATATAACATATAACAAAGAAAACCTTGATTTCTAACAGGAGCATGGACCACAAGGAAAAATACCTAGTTCTTTGGGGTAACATATAAAATGCGTAAATATATTCTTTAATAAAGGGCTTTCAATATATTCTGAGGGTTTTCTTCAAAACGAATATATGATTAAAGTCAAAGTTTCAGCTGGTTCAAAAGACTAACCAAGAAATAAAGGCTTCCCCTACAAACAGAGTCTCACTTTCTAGATAATAACCCTACAGTTTCAAGTACTGTCATGCATATAAAAGCATATATTTCCACATGTGCATATTTGCTGGAACATGCTTAATCTATATGGAAACTGACTATTTTCTTCAGATGTGCTCAACTATATATAAAATTCCTACAGCACTGGTTTGCATCATTGCCATGGATTGACCTGCCCTTCTTTAGAGCTACTTTGTATCTTACTGAACAGGTTATCATAAACACTGATATTCCTACCAAAACAGGAGGGAAGGGGGCAGGGCACGACCTTTGAAGACTGGCACGGGCCTGCTGCTGCAGCTGCTGCTGCTGCTGCTAAGTCGCCGCAGTCATGTCCGACTCTGTGCGACCCCAGAGACGGCAGCCCACCAGGCTCCCCCGTCCCTGGGATTCTCCGGGCAAGAACACTGGAGTGGGTTGCCATTTCCTTCTCCAGTGCATGAAAGTGAAAAGTGAAAGGGAAGTTGCTCAGTCGTGTCCGACTCTTAGTGACCCCATGGACTGTAGCCTAACAGGCTCCTCCATCCATGGGATTCTCCAGGCAAGCTTAGGGCACAACATAAACTGATGGGAACCAAATGGGTCCAAGACGGCAGACAAGTCAACTCGACTAGACCTTAATGCTCAGAGTAAGTTCACTGCAAACACATCAGTAAGCTAAGTGACACACCCAGAGGTGCCTCGACAGCTCCAAGGTCGGCCATCAGAGACCAAAAAGTGGGCGGTGGCCCGTTCCCTGGAAATCTCAGCCGTTTCCCCAAAACATCTGGAATAATCCTCCCACTCTTAAGCTTGTGAAATTACCCGGCCCATAAAAGCTAACCACACCACGTTTCGCGGCTCCCACCTGCCCCCTGTGATGGCCCACACTCTGTGGAGTATGTTTCCTTCTGAATAAATTCCACTTCTTACCTATCACTTTGTCTCCCACTGAATTCTTTCTGCCATGAGGCACAAAGAACCTGATCCTCAGTAAGTCCAAACACCAGGTGAGTGATGTTAATGAAAAGATCCTGGGTTGGAGTCTCAAGCAGGGTTTTGGCCAGGTTCGAGTCCCAAACGTGTGGGATAGAGTTCCAATCCGAGGTAAACGGTTTCACTATTCATATACTTTCAGGTTACTTCCAAGTTTTAACTGTTCTAAAAGAAGATGCAATATGCTTTCCTGCAGTGAGAGTTGCCTATCTTGTACAAATAGACCTAAAACTCCTCCAAAAAACCACCTTGGCCAGTAACTAGAGAGCGCACGTGCTGCAGCAACTGAACCTGTGCACTCTAGAGCTCGTGGCCACAGCAAGAGAAAGTCCACGCGCCACAAAACAAAGAGGCTGCATGCTGCAACACACGACCAGTGCAGCCAAAAAATTTTTTTATATAAAAATAAAAATTTATTCCACCTGCAAAATGAATATGTTAATTCATAATCTGAAAGAAGTACCTTCCTCAGTCAATTCTGATTGGGTTTTCCAAGCACTTTTTTCAATTTACCAGAACAGATGAAACAAAAAAAGATACAACTAAAACCCGATCGTGTAATTAGCGTCCTGGAAACTTAGAATGAAAACCATGTCATAACCAGGTCCTCGATAGGAAGGTCAGTATCAGGGTGTATCCCTTCCACTTTACTCTGAAGAGTCAGCAAAGTAACACATTTTAATATAAAATTAGCATCAAGGGATTTTTCTTCCTGTGAGCATTAATTTTTAATACTTTAACCTCCATTACTATTTTTAAAAGTATTTACTCTTCAGTCCAATGAGTTCTATCATTTTCATATAACCTTTCTGTAATAGTTTTAAATGTCTTATAAGATGGTTTAAATGGATAAAATTATTTCCAATAAATAAATGGCTTGCCAAGAGTTACTTTGTTTCCTTAAAAAAAAAAAAAAGATTAAAACTGCTTGAAATGACAAATATAACTCCCAAAGTTAATTTTACCCAGTAAGTAACTGATTAATCTTCATGTATTTATAAGAAGTAAAATGAGAATCAAAATATCCCTAATTTAGAGGCAAAAAACTGAGGTTCAGAGAAATAAGCACCTTGTCGAGAAGGGATCAGTGCTTAATCTACAACTCCACTGTGCTCCTTTCCCATAATCAGAGCTGCAAGGAAAAGAAACAGAATTTACAAAGGAGATTTCATAAATCCTGATAACATGAGTCAGGGTATGCTTACATAACTTCAAACACCTTAGAATTTAACAAGCTAGAAATCCAGAGCTTGATATTTATTGAATTACACACATGCCTTTCCTGGCTCTCTTGTTTACAACAAGTTTACAATAAATATTTATAGGATATTTTGATTGGTGAATCCTAGCTAGTGTGCTCTCTAATGAGACTATAGCTTCTTTGGGTTTTAAAGCTTTCTGACGCTTAAAAATGTTTACTTTGAGTTACACAACAACATATGGGATTCTTTTTGTAAGCTAAATTTTATATGATCTTAAATGGAAAAAAAAAAAGGGAGAAAAAGCCTCAGAGTTAGCAGTAATATTGGATCACGAGGACTTTCTGTGTCATCCCTCTTTGTATCAGTGAGGATGCAATTTCTTACACTTAGAAGAGTTTAAAAGCACAAGCAAAATTTTTGCTCTTGGTATAACTCAAAAGTCTCTACTGTGCAACAGAATAGAATGATTAGCAGATGTAATCCAAATGTATCGTAGGTTTCAAAGAATTTAGTCATTCAAAAAACAGAAAAAGTTTGCTTTGGGTCTCTCAAAATCTCAGGAAATGCTCCCTCACTGTAAAAATGCTGATCGGTTGTACTCTCACAAAACAAAAAATGAAAAATCCCTAGGTGATGGATTTTTCTTTGTGATAGACTAACACTTTTTTTTCCCCCATTCTTTGACAATCAGCACTATTATTTATTTATTTATTTATTTATTTATTTATTTATTTAGCAGAGTGGCGCAGCGGAAGTGTGCTGGGCCCATAACCCAGAGGTCGATGGATCGAAACCATCCTCTGCTAGTTTCAGCTTTTTCTGAACTGTTTCCATGATTTCTTCAGACTTCCCTGGTGGCTCAGACAATACAGCACTATTATTTATAAATGAGTTAAAGCAAATAGTATACAGCTACAATACTTAGATCAAAGGTGTGATATAAATGCTTTGCCTCAAAAGGATAATCCAGAAACCATGTTCCCCCTTCCCTGATACGCATGAAACCTTCCAGAACAGCAGACAGGCAGTGCACTGTCTGTGTGACATACTAACACCTTAAGAATACCCAAAACCTGAGTCAACATTTCAGCTTTTGACAAGGAAGAGCTGTCCTCAACAAACATGTGAGGGTGGCTTTGGAAGGAATTCAGACATCCCTCTGGCCATTTCTGTCCCTAAGAAAGAGACAAATCACACTTTCCCCATCAACCCAGACACGTGTTGTCCAATCAGTCTGCTCTTCCTGAAGTTCTGAGGGTCAAGTCGGATCACAAGTTGAGAGGAGAGAGGGCAGCACAAATGAGAAAGAACGAAGCGACGAAACAGCGCATCCACACACGGTCATCAGTTCCAGCTTCGTCCATGTCGTCACCTCGAACAGACCCCAAAACTACAGAACTGGATTTTCCTGGGTCTGCCAAAATTTAAGCTGCTACATGAACTTGTTGACTTGGGCCTATTATTAGTATAATTACTATTTTTTCATCACCACAATCATTAAGCTTACAAAACTCATTTTATTAATGAAATTAGACAGAGGAAAGCAAACAGACTTCATTTCCAAAGCCAGTTTTAATCCATTCATAGTTGGTTGCCCAGGGGTCAGAAGTGAGAAGCATATGGAGGCTGGGGACAATGGAAAAGTGTGACTGACTGATTTCATGCTGTACATTAAGGGTGCTGACCTGCTGAATCGCCAGGGCTTACAACAGGTAAGGTAATCGATAAATATTCAAGTAATCAGTTCATGCAATATGGCTGAGGTCTCTTTGCAAGAGGGGCTTAAAAAAAAAAAAGGTAACAAACAGTAAATAGCTGTATTCCCTTAAATATGCCTTGATTTATGAATCCACGCACTTCCACACTCAACCTTCATCTGGCATACTTCCAGAGTTCTTTAAAGGGTCTTCCTGCCCCTTCTCTCAGCCTTTTCCAAAGCACACTGCTATTAAAATGACCTTTTCTATAACTATGTTGGATCAGATCTGCCCTTCTCACCCCTGGTTCTGCATTCTTATTGGACTCGTTTATGAAACATGGCACACAGGTTATAAAAACTGACCATGGCAGGCAGATAAACAGATTGGAAGGATGGATGGATGGGAGGGTGGGAGGCGAGCTGGGATGCTGGCTGGCTTGTTGAATCAATGAACAGACATAAAGAAGGAAACAGAGAAAGATCTTAAGATAGACCCCAGATATTCACCCAGGATATCTTCATTAACCAATTTATCAGTTATCTGGAGAATAATTTTTCTGTTCTCTGAGCCCTTTGCTTTGGCTCACAGGCCTTCATGAAAGTTTTGATTTTACTGTAACCCCTAGGCTTGGGTGAAAGACCCTCCGACACTCCCCCAAAGAGACTCTCAGCAGAGGAAAAGTCCCCTGGCGTTCCTGCATGGAGAAGCAGATTGAGACAACGCCTCTTTACTCAAGCCAAGCTCCTTAGCTCGCAAACCTCGTCTTTGTCCATCTGGCCTCTGCTGTTCTCAGTCAGCTTCATCTATCACTAATTCTCACTCCCCAAGGATGAGCCCTTGGCAGCTCCCTGACCAACTCCCATGTCTTTTCACGTGATGGTTTTGCTTTTCTGCCTGCTTGATAAATTCCAACGTGGTTCTGAACACCCAGTTTATAAATTATCCCATGTCACACCCTTCTCTAGACTAACTCTGTTAACTCTCCCATAAATCTGTAAGTACACCAATCACATGTCCTATCTATGAGTTTAAATTAATATCTGAGAGCAGGAACTTTGTCTTAATTTGTCTCTGTTCTCTTAGCACCCAGCACAGTTTGGACACACTGGGGTAGCTTCAGATGTTGTCAAGTTACAAGGCAAAGGGAATAGTGACTATGTTAACCAAGAGACGAGATAAGAAATAAAAACTGTTTTGTGAGATGTAATTTGTTTCATTTAGAGATGCTCAAATTTCAAACTCCCAGTAAGAGGTGTCCCAAAGGGAACCAGAAAGTTGGGAAACCTGGGCATACAGCTAGGGAAAAGGGTTAAGGCTAAAGATAGTCATTTGGGAGTTTTTATGTAGGTGGCAGTGGAAGGTATGGGTGGAGAAAGAGGACCTGAGAAAAGACAAGAGAAGAGCCTTATAGAAAAGCTCTGGGAAATAACATGGCAAAGAACCTAGAGAACTTAAGAGGCCAAAGGCATTAAAAAATTAACATTAGAAGGAGCATCAGTCATGTGAGTGTCCCACAGCGGTTATGTGGGATGGACATTAAATGGAGATGATGGATTTTACACCTTGGGGAAATGAAGTGCAGAGAAAAGTAAGACATCACTGAGAGCAAATCCAGGGGAGGGAAAGGATCAGGACAAAACAGACTGTGGCTGCTGAGAGTGAATGAGTGTCCTTCATCTTGACTCATCACTGAGACGGTGTGTGTGGATGGAAGATGGCTTTAGCAGGAAGCCTTCAGTGGCTGCCTAAGTGGGGAGTGAAGGAAGGAGTGATGGGGAGGTGTAATAAGAAGGCATCAGCAAACGAGCAAAGTAGGAAGGATGTTCCTCTGCCCACTGCAACCTTTTACTTTATGTTGGGGCAACATGTCCCTGGGAAAGTGCTTCCATGATTCCTACTGGGGACAAGTGTTTATCCCCACCCCTCCCTTCCTCATGTTTCTGCAGAGGTAAGGGAACATCAGCTTCCCAAGAAGGGGCAAGTCGCTGCGTTCCCTGTTACTTCTCTTTGAGAAGAAGCAATTTATCTGATTTTTATGTTTGGGGAAAGTTAATGAGCATGTCGAGCTCACGACCTTCCTCCCGTAGAATCAGAGGAGGCACAGAACCTCCTATTCATTTTCAATAGTCCGCCACAGCTGGGGAAGACTGGGCTGTCGAGCTCTGCCTGTAGCGGAAGGGCCAGATTATATCCAAGGGGCTGTATTAGGAAACCCACGTGGTCACAGAGGTAAACCCATTCGGTTGACAAACTGAACTGAGAACCAACCAGCTCGTGTTCCCCAGTTCAGTCCTGCTGATAGTAAGGCATGCGGCACGTGCATCACGCGTCTGACTCCCCTGTTTGCCTTTCAGCTAGACTGGGATTCAAGGGGAGAATGTGCGTTTAATTATAACCACCTTAAAGCTAACTTTCAAGAAGACTGTTAGAGACACAGAAATATAAGGTCTTCAGTTCCTCATCTGTCAGTTGAAGGGGTGAGGGGGGCTGATACCTAAAATCCTTTGTGTGTGTGCTGTGTTCCATCGTGTCTGCCTCTTTGCGACCCCGTGGACTGTAGCCCCCTGGGGCTCCTCTCCCCATGGAACTTTACAGGCAAGAACACTGATGTGGGTTGCCATTTCCTCCTCCAGGGGATCTTTCTGACTCAGGGATCAAACCCGCATCTTTTGTACCTCCTGCATTGGCAGGCACATTCTTTACCACTGCGCCACCTGGGAAGCCCCCAAATTCCTTTCATCCATCTCTAAACATCCGTGTGTTATTGTATCCAAGCGCATAAGATATAAGCAGGGGGAACCAGGAGTCAGAGACATCCAAGCAGCAAAAGGAAGTGAAGATTTCAAGCAGAAGCAGGCAGGTAACTGTGTAGTCCAGCAGGAAAGCCTCCTGGGATGAAGGCAGATGGAGAGATCAGAGGGTACCTTATCAAGAGCGTTCTCCAAGAGAAAACGGGATCAAAAGAATGAAGACCACTGTACGTAAACAAAAATGTATATACACGCCTACAGACACAGGTAAAGACGCAGGCAAACCAAACAAAGAATCAACCTGGAAAAAAAAAAATCCCTCCCCATTCCACTGATGAGAAATCGATGCTTATATATGCCTATTCCCTCACTAGATTACAAAACTTGGTGCCTCTGCATNTTTCTTCTCCATTATCTAACCATTCACCAAATTTTATTACTTATTCCTTCAAAGTGTTTCTAGCCTAACTTCCAAAGCAAAATTGCTGAATAATAGTGAGAATTTATCCCTCTCTCTCCTCAAATTTCACTAAAATGACAGAAAACAAATAAAAACAATGTGTCTTATAATGACAGAAATGTTGCCACCGAAAGAGTGAGGAGTTTTGGAAGATAAAAACTAGAGATTTGCAAAGAGCAAAATCTCAGCATCACAGTTGCTGACAAATAACTCCCTGGAGATAAAAATACTGGCCTCCAAGAAAGTGCGTTTTCCAACAAAAACTTGGAATAACCTTGAGATCAGAGAAATCAAAGGTTATGAAAGAAAGTCACAGTGAATAACCAGTTAATTAATCAATTTAAGGTATTAAGTATTTCTACAGGAAATAATATATTGTAAATTAATTAAAGGACTGAATCAAATATTCTACTAGAAGTCTATTCCAATGCAATTAGAAAAAGGAAAGGAAGTAATATATGTACATTGAAGAGAATGAAGGAAAATGCTGGGGTCTAGCCCTGGTGGATCCAGGGTAATTTGAAGCGAGGACGGCATAGGCAATATGATAAGATTATTTATTCAGAGATATAAAGAGAGATTAGGTAAGAATAATGTACTGGAGAAAATAATAGGGAAAAGAGGCTATATGCCTTGGTTTACACAAGAAGCCAATAAAGTCTCAAGACAAGAGACTTGCACCATCTACGTGAGGCCGCAGGCGCCTTCCCGGTCTCCCAAAGGAGTGGAGACACAAAGCACCTCCCCATTCAGGTCTTAGAAGCCCAGGAAAAATTAGTAGACATGGAGAGCCTCTGTGTTCCAGACAGGAATTCAGCCTGGAAAGGAGAGCGAGAGAAAAGATGACACGGGGAAACCAGTCTTTCCAGGAACTGGTCCAACTCTTTATTTTTCAGGAAAGCTTTTATACTTTAGGTTATACATAGAGATAAATGGATACTACAAAGTCATGCTGGGTCAACAGGCCTGATATTTATCGAGACCAGGCAATCTTTATGCATGCATACAAACGTCTTAGGTCGTTTTACATCATCTTCTGGCCAGGGGGCCTGCTAACATTTTGTGACTCTTTCTTTCTGATAATGGTCAGTCAACCAGAAAACTTATTTTTTTCAAGGGTGATTTTTCTTAAACCAGGCATCAACCTCCAAAGGTGNTATACATAGAGATAAATGGATACTACAAAGTCATGCTGGGTCAACAGGCCTGATATTTATCGAGACCAGGCAATCTTTATGCATGCATACAAACGTCTTAGGTCGTTTTACATCATCTTCTGGCCAGGGGGCCTGCTAACATTTTGTGACTCTTTCTTTCTGATAATGGTCAGTCAACCAGAAAACTTATTTTTTTCAAGGGTGATTTTTCTTAAACCAGGCATCAACCTCCAAAGGTGCCAGATAAAGTTGCATTCCTACAGGGCAAAGGTGCAGTGGGCTATAATCAAGAAAAGAATTTACTAGCCTAAGGTCTAACGTGATTAATATCAAAGATTACTACTTATTTTTCCCATATGCCAGTTCTATCAATTAATGTATATAAGGGAGAAGGGATATTGAGACTTAGCAGCAAATATTGGCTCAACAATGAAACCCTTCCACCAGTATATTTCTAACAACCCACTAATACTACACTAATAATTTCTAACTTCTCAAAAGATTCTGTATTTGGAAAGTTCAAAACATCTCGTTGCCTCTCATGGTTGGGAGGCTGTGAACAATTACGTGTGGTTGTAAGAGGCCGGACAAACTTGTCAGGCAGGTTAGAGAGCCGTCAGAGGAGTTTTTGGACTGAAACACTCTTGTTACACCCAGGAAACTTATTAAATGGAGCTCCAAGTTAACTCCTTTCAGAGGAAGGTGGTGGGGGACAGCCCCCCTGTAATGTCAGAAGAGTAGGTGGAAAGCATAATGCAGTAAAGCAAGCAGATTCTGGTTTTGGGGGTAGATGTTCAAGAAAATACAGGGGGACCCCTGAGGCCTGATCCTGCCTTTGTGTTTGTCAGGCCCCCTTTCTCATGACCTTTGCCACAGGCGGGATTCCCCATGCTGGCTCCCAGCAGGAAAAGGTCATTATTTACTGATAATGTTGTTGTTAAGACACTAAGTCATGTCCAACTCTCCTGAGACACCATGGAATATAGCCCACCAGCCTCCTCTATCCATGAGTTTTCCTAGGCAAGAATACTGGAGGGGTTATCATTTCTTTCTCCAGGGGATCTTCTGATCTAGGGATTGAACCCGTGTCTCCTGCCTTAGCAAGCAGATCCTTTACCATTAAGCTACTGGGGAAGCCGACTGACAGTATTCTGTATACTTAAAATACTCAAAAGACTTAGTTGAAAAATTATTAGAATCAACAGTAGAGTTTTGTAAGGTGGCCAATTACCAGGCCAACATATAAAAAGTAATATTTTTCTTAATTACCAAAAATAACAAAATATAAACATTATTTTTAAACTCCACTTAATAGCAACAAAATCTAAATGATATACATGAATGAAACTAACACAAATTGTAAACAGTTTATATGAATAAAAACATGAAATCTTGTTAAACAATATAAAAGAATAAATAAGGGGAAAAAACATGTAACTTTATTTTAGTTATGTCAAGCCTTTGCAATTTCATCACAAATTCAGTACAATCCTTTAGTTTATGATAAAGATGTTATTTCAAATTCAGTATTGTCAAGACAATCAGCTAGCCATCTGGAAAATATAGGAAGTAATATTGCTTGCATTTCTGGCATAATCACTCTATTACATAAGTAGTTAGCTTGGGCAAGATTCTGTTTAGTTATTTGAAGAACAGGACCAATTAAGATTAAGGTGGTTTATAGATCTAAATTCCATGAATCTGTGGATTTATTACTATCAATTCTAGGATGTTATTATCTAACCACTCCAACTCAAAATGTTGTCTCCCATCTCTGAATATCTACAGAAGTCAAAATCTGTGGTATGAATTTTGTCACTGTGTCTTTACTTAGCAGCTACAGGTATGCTCCCTGTACAACTGCCCCAAAATTTCCCTCATATTCAAATAATATTGGGGAAAATAGGAGAATAAAAAGTCAGGGGGAAGGGGGTTAGGAAGGAATGAGAGAACAAAAGTGATGAAATAGCTCAGGTAGATCAGCAGAAATATTTCTGCAGCCTAGGAAAGCTAACAACAGATGCATTATTCTGAGCACATAAGTAGTTGCATTATTTCTTCTTTTCATGGGATTTTCTTTTGTGGCTCATTTGGTAAAGAATCCACCAGCAGTGCAGGAGACCTAGGTTCCATCCTTACGTTGGGAAGATCCCCTGGAGAAGGGAAAGGCTACCCACTCCAGTATTCTGGCCTGGAGAATTCCATGGGCTATATAGTCCATGGGGTAGCAAAGAGTCAGACACAACTGAGCGACTTTCACTTTCTTTTCTACAAGAAACAAGATACTGCTTTTCCAGAGTGCAGTACAGTATTTAATGGTCTGTTCTTCACCAATATCAGTAGTTGGCTCACACACTCTCATCTAAAAAGGTTGCTCTTGACTCTGTTCTCCTCTAGCAACAGTTTCCTGCTTCCCTTCTCAGTAAAATTTTGTTGAAAAAATTAGATTTCTGTGCTGTTTCTCCCTCCTTGTCACCTGATCTCACTTTAACCCTATCCAGTTAGAATTTCTTTCTCTCTACCCCATTCAATTATTCTTATAGAGGTCACCAAAGACCTCACTGTTGCCAAATGTGATGGTCACTTCTTACTTGAGCTTAGCCCCCATTATTATCTTCTTCCTTCTTCCTTTTCTCTTTTTGATGTCTAAGACACTTCCTTCATTTTTCCTTCTTCTTCACTATCTGCCTTTCCCAGCTGCCTTGCGTGGTTCCTTATCATCTGTAGGGCTTCCCAGGTGGCGCTAGTGGTAAAGAACCCACCTGCCAGTGTAGGAGATCTAAGAGATGTAGGTTCAATCCCTGGATTGGGAAGATCCCCTGGAGAAGGGCATGGCAACTCATTCCAGTATTCTTGCCTGGAGAATCTCATGGACAGAGGAGCCTTGTGGACTACAGTCCATAGGGTGGCAAAGAACTGGACATAACTGAAGTAACTCACCATGCATGCACACTATCATCTGTAGATCTCTAAATATAGGTGATCCCCTCCGCATTTTCCAGAGAATCCCCACCTCCTCCCTTCTCTTCCTTACCTCTTCCTTTCATCTTCTCCTTTCTTCTCTATCTGTACTCTCTCTAACTTCCTCATCCAAACTTTAAAAACCAACACTGATGACTCCAAAAAGGGAATTCTAGATCTTTACCCCAAGACCTGTTTCTCCTCTTGCCTTACATTTCTCGGTAAATAACATCAAAATCAACCCATCTGCTCAACCTAAACACTTAACAAAGAAACACTTTTCTCAATCAACAAATTAGTACATTCTATTGACTCCATCACCAAAATATAACTTTATCTATTTTTCTCCTTAATTGTAGCCCCTATTATTTTTCTTGCCTAAACCCCTACACTTGCCTCCTAACTGGATTCTTTGCTTTCACCTAATCTCCCTACAATCTATCATTCACAAAGGAGCTAAAGGGATACTTTAAAAATGAAAATCAAATCACATCACTTACCAGCTTTAAAACCCTCCAAAGATGTTCAAGTTCATTCATATTTATATAAAGATGTAAACATAAAAAATAAACTTAAAATGAAAACTTATTCAAGTGGAAGGATAGGGTAAAACACATAAATGGATTTTTTTTAATTCAATCTTCTTTTTGCTTTTCCCCTATTTTTTCCCACTCCTTCCTCTCCCTCCACATACATCCCCAAACTCTACCTCCAAGTAATTCATATCAACAAAATGGTATATATCCTTTCTTATTCTCCTTCTTGATTAATTAGCCTACATAGAAAAGAAAATCCATAGGAGTATTTATCAGTATTTTACTGAAGAGGGTTTATATTTTACACAATCTTCTGAAATTTGTTTGCTTTTCTCAGCAATATCTCACAGATATTCTCCAAGGCAATGTAAAGGTTTAACCTACTCTTTTCTATGACTGCATAATATTCCTCAGTATAGATGTAGCACAATATATTCAATTTTTCCTGTATTTTTAGTTATTTACTTTGTTTCCAGGTTTTGACTAATATAACCAAAATTGCAAAATGTCCTTGTATATAGATCCTTATATTTATATACATTTGATGGGTTTCTAGATTGAGATTTCTTAATCAGATGAGAATTTTTAATTTTAAGAAACATTGCCAGATTGTTTTCCAAACAGTTGAAATAATTCATACTTCCACTAGTCATGTATTCGAGTACTCTTCCTCTATCACTCCCTGCCCCCCAGCAACAGGTACACAGTTTTAACTTTGTGCTAATTTGATAAGTATATGGTATTGTTAATTTAATTTGCATTTTCTCTAACTAGTAATGGGAGAAGGCAATGGCATCCCACTCCAGTACTCTTGCCTGGAAACTCCCATGGATGGAGGAGCCCGGTAGGCTGCAGTCCATGGGGTCACTGAGTCAGACACGACTGTGCGACTTCACTTTCACTTTTCACTTTCATGCATTGGAGAAGGAAATGGCAACCCACTCCAGTGTTCTTGCCTGGTGAATCCCAGGGATGATGGGGCCCAGTGGGCTGCCGTCTGTGGGGTCGCACAGAGTCGGACACGACTGAAGCGACTTAGCAGCAGCAGCAGCAGCTAACTAGTAATGAGGTTAAGAATTTTTTTTTCTACATAGTGACCATTTGGACTTGTTCATGTGTGAATTTCTCGTTACTTTCTTTGCCCAGTTTTTCTATTGTGTTGTTTGCTTATCCTTGTTAATCTGTAAATTATAGATGTTAAAACTTTCTTTACTATTCACATGCAAATATCTTCCCAAATGTACTTTTTGCCATCTGGCTATTTATGTGGTCTTATGTTGACTTTATTTTAATTTTTTGAATTTTTGGTCTTGATTCAAATGGACTTCACAGCCCACGAAAAGAAGTGTATCCAATTTCCTTGGGAGTTTTTTTCCCTGTTTTTAAGTCTTTATCCACACAGAAATAATATAGTACAAGGTGATTCTCAGTCACTTCAGTCATGTCCGACACTTTGCGACCCCATGGACTGTAGCCCACCAGGTTCCTCTGTCCATGGTATTCTCCAGACAAGAATACTGAAGTGGGTTGCCATTTCCTCTTCCAGAATTAGTACAAGGTAGGAGCCCAGGTGTTTTTTTTTTTTTCCAAGTATAGAGAGCCAGTTGAGTTGGCAGTACTTATTAAATAATTCAACCTATCCCTGTAATTTAAAATGCTAACTCTTTACGCAAGACAGCAAAAGAGACACAGATGTATAAAACAGACTTTTGGACTCTGTGGGAGAGGGAGAGAGTGGGATGATTTGGGAGAATGGCATTGAAACATGGATAACATCATGTAAGAAACGAATCGCCAGTCTAGATTCGATGCAGGATACAGGATGCTTGGGGCTGGTGCACTGGGATGACCCAAAGAGATGGTATGTGGAGGGAGGTGGGAGGGGGGTTCAGGATTGGGAACTCATGTACACCCGTGGCGTATTCATGTTGATGTATGGCAAAAACCAATACAGTATTGTAAAGTAAAATATAGTAAAAATAAATAAATAAATTAAATGCTACCCTTTCATAAGGAGAAGCACAACATTCTTCCTTCACCAAAACAACAACTAGTGTTTCCACTGCTTCGTTAAAAAAAAAAAAATTCTACAGAACTAAGTGTAAGAAAGAGGCAGGAGAGATTTATTTGCCAGGCTCTATACCTAATCCTGGGTTTCCCCAACGGCTCAGTGGTAAAGAACCTACCTGCAATGCAGAAGAAGATAAAGGAGACAGGTTCTATCCCTGGGTCAAAAGATTCCCTGGAGAAGGGCATGGCAACATACTGCAGTATTCTTGCCTGGAGAATCCCATGGACAGAGGAAACTGGCAGACTATAGTTCATAGGGTCATAAAGAGTTGGGCATGACTGAAGGGACTGAGCAGGCACACATACCTAATCCTACTACTCTACAGGATTCTCCAGAACCCAACAAGATGGTCTTTAGCACTTTTGTTTCAACTGGGATCTATGTGCTAAACCAAATCAAAGTTCCTTCTACTTCACATTTTGCATGTATCTCTGTGTGTTTATTTCTTTATTGCTCCACGTCTTTGCCTTTTGACCTCTTGGTATTTGCTCTTAACTTTGTCATCCCATATCTGATGTTTGACACGTGTTTTCAAGTTCTAAACTCTGACTTTCCAGTTCTCAACCCTTAGTTTTATTTCAGTCAGTTTAGTTCCATTTAGTCACTCAGTCGTGTCTGACTCTTTGCAACCCCATGAATTGCAGCACGCCAGGCCTCCCTGTCCATCACCAAGTCCCAGAGTTCACTCACACTCACATCCATCGAGTCAGTGATGCCATCCAGCCATCTCATCCTCTGTCATCCCCTTCTCCTCCTGCCCCCAAATCCCTTCCAGCATCAGAGACTTTTCCAATAAGCCAACTCTTCGCATAAGGTGGCCAAAGTACTGGAGTTTCAGCTTCAGCATCAATCCTTCCAAAAAACACCCAAGGCTGATCTCCTTTAGAACGGACTGGCTGGATCTCCTTGCAGTCCAAGGGGCTCTCAAGAGTCTTCTCCAACACCACAGTTCAAATGCATCAATTCGTTGGTGCTCAGCTTTCTTCCTAGTCCACTTCTTACATCCATACATGACCATTGGAAAAACCATAGCCTTGACTAGATGGACCTTAGTTGGCAAAGTAATGTCTCTGCTTTTGAATATGCTATCTAGGTTGGTCATAACTTTTCTTCCAAGGAGTAAGCGTCTTTTAAGTTCATGGCTGCAATCACCATCTGCAGTGATTTTAACAAGCCCTTATACAGGTGTTTTTTTTTTTAGAACAGTGTCCCTCACTGTTCTAAGCATAGTCATCATAACAGCTCATAAGCTACATATAATTACTAGCCCCGTTCACAAAATGCTTGAAGTATGAAATATTGCCAACACCAGCAATGAATCTCATTCAAGTCTTAGGGCATCCGGTGTAATTACTGGGAGACAGTCACCAAACACGTAAGCATGGAGTGGCCACATGACTGACCTTAACTGTTTAATCTGTAGCCCCTCCTGAGGTGAATCTGATATACCCTGACCAGAGCCCCAGGCAAACAAAAGCAAGCATCCCTCACAGATCACCGTGTTAACTTGAAGACTGCTGCTGCTGCTACTGCTAAGTCACTTCAGTCGTGTCCGACTCTGTGCGACCCCATAGATGGCAGCCCAACAGGCTCCGCCATCCCTGGGATTCTCCAGGCAAGAACACTGGAGTGGGTTGCCATTTCCTTCTCCAATGCATGAAAGTGAAAAGTGAAAAGGGAGTCACTTAGTCGTGTCCAACCCTTAGCGACCCCATGGACTGCAGCCTAACAGGCTCCTCCGTCTATGGGAGTTTCTCAGGCAAGAGTACTAGAGTAGGTTGCCATTGCCTTCTTCCAGAGCCTCAGGTTTACAAGACACTTCTCAGGCAAGATAATCCAAGGTTCAAATGTTATCTCTCAGAAGCCGCTCAAGGGTCTCTCTTTTCCTTTGGAATGAATGTACAAAGTTCCTACGCCTACTGAGTTAACTCCTTACTGAACAGATAGCTTCTAGAACTTATGTATCTCATAGGAAAATTAACACTGTTATATGAGGAAAAGAGTCAGGGCCCTAAAATGATGATGAATGCATCATGAACATCAACACTGGAAGTATGGGGCAGAGGAGGATAAGTTAGTCTTGGTATTATGGAATCAGAATCCAGTGTGTTGGAAAATTTTTCCAAATTGGACATGCAAAATATTTTAAAGGTTTCAGTTCTTTCTTTTTTTTTTAGATGTAACTGACATTTAACACTTTCAACATTTTGTTGGTTCCAGGTGCATAACATGATTCCATGTATATACATATTGTGAAATGATCACCACAATAGGTCTGTTTAAGATCCATCAGTATTTACACATATTTCAGTAAATGGTCAAATGGAAGTTCCCTTGTACTGGGAACATATTTGATAAGGCAGTATATAAAATCATAAATATACATCACATTTTTTTTCTTATAATGGAAATCATACAAAATAAACTATATAAGAATCTCTGTGTTTTAGAACTCAAATCTGTGGTCCTTAAACAGTGAGTACACAGATACAAACATGAAATAAACCTAGATTTTCCCTAATTTAAACTACATTTTTCTAAATAAAATTTTAATGTTAATTTGAAAAATAAAATGCCATCCTTGTTGTATCCTAAGTCCCTATATAACCTGGGATCTATTTTTGGATTCTATATTGAGTGCCATATTAATTGTATACTATCTCTTTCTCATAGCTTCTTTTTAACAGTCTTTTATCCCTTTATTTACAAGTATGATTCTTTTTAAATAATAGATGGCTAGGCTTTAATTTTGAATGCAATTTGACAGATTCTTTAATAACAAAGCTTTATCTATTCTCATTAATTGTAGCAGGTAGTATACCTGATTTCATTTCTTCAGTTGGCTTTCAGTAAATAATGTATTTTTTTAGTTTTCTTTCCTTATTCTTGCTGATTTTCATTGTCTTTCATTCTGTTTTTCTTCTTGAAAATTTCAATGTACTTAGCTAATAGTTATCTTTCCTGAAACTCAGTTAGATGAATATTTGTCTGTTATTAAAAAAATTATTAGCCTTATCAAGACATTATTTTCCTTACCTAAACCCTAATCCATGAATAGGAGGCCTTCTACATGGTTTCACGTTTCTTCTCTCTTCACATTCCTATTCCCCACTGATAGGGCTTTGAAGCATTGTTTCCTCTCCTCTTCTGCCCTCCTTTCCTATTCCTAATAAGCAGGTTTGCCGAGATAGCACTGCAACTGCTGAAGTATTGTTAGCCTGTTTCTTAAAGTATACTGTGTCTGCTGCAAGCATTTCAATTTTACATTCATTGTATTTCACACACACCCCTCAGGTTTCATTGCTCGATTTGTTCCCTCTCCTCTTCATCTCCCCCTTTATAAAGACCCCAATTCTAGTTTAGATTTAGCTTTCCTAGAAACCTTAGTCATATATTTTTCTCTATTGAGATATGTGAATGCTATGCTACTGAATTTTCAAGCATCCATAGGTATCTTTCTTTAACTCTAAAGAGAGATTATGTCCTGATTGGGAATAGGATTGTTGAATTGTCAGCTTTTTCTCTCAGGTATGAGGCTATTATTCCACCAGCTTCCATCTTCAAATGTTACAAATGAAATTGATTCTATTTCTTCTATTTATGTATTTTAACTGTCGCAATGACAAAGAAGAAAAGAAATAGATCAAAGAAAATAAAGAGAACAGTGAGCAGGCCTGAACATTCCTAGTTTGTTTACTTATTTATTTATTTTACTTTAACTTCTCCTAATTTTGCATGTCTGTAACCAACTTTTCTGCCTCCTAACTTTGCAGGAGCTATACTTCACACCCATTTTCCTTTGACTCTGCTAAATATAGCCTGTATATGCTGTTTACCCTTACAACACCCATCCTCTTAGAGAAGGCAATTGGCAGCCCACTCCAGTACTCTCGCCTGGAAAATCCCATGGACGGAGGAGCCTGGTAGGCTGCAGTCCATGGGATCACTAAGAGTCAGACACGACTGGGTGACTTTACTTTCACTTTTCACTTTCACACATTGGAGAAGGAAATAGCAACCCACTCCAGTGTTCTTGCCTGGAGAATCCCAGCAATGAGGGAGCCTGATGGGCTGCTGTCTATGGGGTTGCACATAGTCGGACAACACGACTGAAGCAACTTAGCAGCAGCACCCATCCTCTTATAGTTACATATCAAAAGGTAGGCCACAGAGCCACTGAACTGCCAGATTCAATTACTGGGTTACTGACACTAGCCTATGACTCTTTTTGACAAGAACCTAACACCTTTGTTGCTCATCACTGACTCCTGACTGTGAGCCTTCAACTGATATAAGCCCCTAGACTCTTCATGGTGAGGGGCACAGTTGTTGAGGCATGAGCTTGCTGTATTCCCCTCTCAGCCAACTGAGAATTAAAGCCACTTTTCTATTTCCTAAAAACCCTGTCTCCATATTTTTTTATTCAGCTTCAGTGGGTAGAGAAGCCAAGATTTTGGCCAACAATATAACTTCAATATGGAAGTTGGTAGAAGTGTTTCTTTGTGTCTAAAATTTGAAAATATTCCTCTGATATATCAAATCTGCCTGAAACTCAGTCTATCTCTTTGAATATGCAGATTTTGATCTTTCTTTAATTCAGAACCTCTTTGTCCTACTACTTATATTACTATAATTTTTTCTCTCTTCAAGATTCTATTATTCATAACCGCTTTTGGAATCATGATCTAAGTGTTCTGTTTTGTTTTTCTTTGTTTTCTTCTTTTAAAATTTTACTATTTAGAGTATATATTATTTTTGGCCTTTTAGGCCACGAATTTGTATCTCAAGAATGATACTCATCTTTTAAAATTGACTCACTAAATATTGAAAAGTGTGCTTCTTAATACTATATCATCTTTTTTTAACCTGCCTGAATGTTGGCATGAGTGCTTTTTTTGTCATTGTTGTTTAGGTCGCTGTTTCCTCCAGAAGTTCTGTTTCAATGAGACCTAATCTGTTATTTCCTTTCTCTGGCTGCTGGGTTTCCTTGTTTGTGTTATCATTTTTCCTTGTTGGCGTATTTAGGCCACTGCCTTGTTATTGGAGACAATCCTACAAGATAGAAGGTGAAATGTTCTTAAATCCTGTAGGCTAAAGTTGGGGCAGCAGGCCTCCTGCCTCACCAAGGACCCAGGAGGAAGTCTTCCAGCTTCCTACTTTCTACCCAGTACTCTCCCAGCATCAGGAGCAAAAAAGCTTCAGCCCCCTTTGCAGTTCCTTCGTGACCTCTGTTAGTCCATGGAAACACAGTCTCTTAGGTCCAGTGTCAAACTTATTCCTGGATATTCACAAACCTCTGTCAGTCAGGATCTTCCCAGGGCCTGTTATGATTCTTTCCTTGCACAGGACTGTCAGATTATTCTCTAGGTTCTTACCTGATCCATGGAAAACAGTTTCTCATCACCTTCCTGTTTGTAGGACTTCTATAAAACCCAATCCCACCTCCCTACCAAGAGTGGCAGATTAGAATACAGAATTGAAGAAAAATATAGGATAGTTTAGTTACCATGTTTTCAGGGTCCCTCCATTCATTATATTTAGGAATAACATCCAAATTTATTACCAAATCCAAATTTATCCAAAAAGGCTCTCTGTAATGGCATTGCTATTTACCAGGGCAACGTCAACTTACACTCTCTCTATTACTCACTTTACTTGAGTCACAACAACTTTACTTCTTTCCCTCAAATACTAATCTCATTTTTATCTGTTCACTCCATCTAGAATATTCTTCTCCCCTTGAGTATCAACTTTGCATCTTTCAGGTCTCAATCAAATGTCTTAAAAGGATCTTACTTTATCATTCAAACAGTAACCCCTGAATCACTCTATCATGTTATTTTGCATTTTCAATATCACCTAACACTATCTCAAGTTATCATATTTATATATTTATTTCTTTGTATGCTTATTATCGGAGAAGGCAATGGCAACCCACTCCAGTACTCTTGCCTGGAAAATCCCATGGACAGGGGAGCCTGGTGGGCTGCAGTCCATGGAGTCGTGGAGTCAGACACGACTGAGCGACTTCCCTTTCACTTTTCACTTTCATGCATTGGAGAAGGAAATGGCAACCTACTCCAGTGTTCTTGCCTGGAGAATCCCAGGGATGGAGGAGCCTAGTGGGCTGCTGTCTATGGGGTCACACAGAGTCAGACATGACTGGAGTGACTTAGCAGCAGCAGCATGTTTATTATCTCTCTTCTTCATTGAATCTCCAAGAAAGTATGGATCTATCTAATTAATTTGTACTTTTATTTCAGTAGATATTATTGAATAAATGAATACTTTCAATTGCTTTGGAGCCAGAGGGAAAAAATATATTAAATCTCTGCAATTCCAATAATAAGTGACTGTTTTTGAAGCACCATCTTTGCCAAAATAAAAGCTATGGACAGTACAAATTTTGTCTTGTACTCTGTGAAGATCCTGTTGTAATAAATTATCCATTAGGTTAAATCCAGAACAGCTGAGAAAATGCCTGTTATATAAAATTTCTCTCAGAGATTTTCATGTATACTGTTTTGAACCTTCCAGTAGCACATAACTGAAAGATCAGGGAAAATGGTTTGCAGTCCAGATGTGAAGAAAGAGCTTCCATAGTACAAAAATAAGTTAGAAACATTTCCTCCTTCTGGGGACACTTCTGTTTAGTGGCATTGATGCTCACAAGAAGTCTGAACATGGTAGATAAGCTCTATCAGGTGAACCTTTGAATTTACTTCTCCAAAATAAAAGAAAAATATTCTTTCCTTTCATATTGTTAGGAAGGAAGCAAATATTTTTGCCTCACTTTGTCACACAGTTTATTGATTTAAGAATATTTGTGAATTAGTTGAGTCAGTATAAAAGTAATTTTAAAAATACATGTTTAGCACACATTGCATCTCTTTTTCAAATGAGATCCAGAGAAATTTGAACACTATGTATTTGATAATATTAAGTAATTATTTAATTCCTAGGAATATGGGTAGTAGTAAAATTAAACTGATTTGGTCATTTATTGATATTTGGTGAAGCTGACTGATGAGTATGTCAGGTTCATTTTTCTTTCTATACTTTCAACTATATTTGAAGTTCTCCACAATGAAAATTAAAAAGTAAGTCATTATTCATATTACTTTTAACAGATAAATGAAACATTTCATGGATCCAGACTAAGACAGTATGTCACATCCCATGTTGTCCAAGTAAGGTATGTAAAACAGCCTGAAATGCACAAAAAATAAAGTTTTCCTTTGCCTTCATATCTTATATTTAACAGAATGTCTTTGTATAGTATATAATCAAAAGTTTAAATCTAGGGCTTCAAAACCACTGTACTGTTTCAAATGTAAAAAAATATATTCAAGGTCTGCTGTAAAATTATTAAACCAGAACCACGAGTTCCAGCTCATGGAGAGTATCAGGTAAGGGTTAAATGGATTTGTTTTTCATTTGAAGGCACAAAGCCAAAGAGCAAATTTAAAATGAGATGATGATTTCAATATAAGAAAGAATGGATAAGATAAGAGAACCAGGTACAGAATGTCTGACACAGGAGTAGCTAATATCTCAAAAATATATATCATCTTACCTGATATGACCTGGCTTCTCTCTGACTTCATCTCATACCCTCCTCCTCATATAACGCTTGATATCCACACAGATCTGCTGCTATTCCTCCAATAAACATGCCAACATTGTTCCCAGGGCTGTCAAAGCACAAATTACACTGGACAAAACTGAACAGACAAGGAAGACAATGTTCAAGTCTTTTGCAACAGAGAAGAGAAGCCAGAACTGTTTTACCTTCCCTGAAACAAAGTACCATAGGGTTTTTAAAGGCTGGGGTGAGAAAGAGACCTTAGGCCATCTGTGTTTGTGATTGGCATTGCCCAAAGAAAAGTAAACTTTTCACATATTCACAGTAAAAGAACTTGACCCAGTTTTGCAATTGTGCCTCCACCAATAAAGGAAAAAAAAAAAAAAACTATAAACGATTCTCTCATCTTTACCTGTTACATTTCATTTCATTATTTGCTATTGGTTCTTCCTACAAGGTCCATAGTTCATTCATAAAACATAGATACATTTATATTAGTAAATAATTGTCCCATAACATTCTGAGATTTTTCAAAACACCTCCATATACATTATCTTATGTGGTGTTTACAATAACCCAGTAAATGGCATTATCATCTCCATTATAAAGATGGAGAAGGAAACGGCAACTCAATCCAGTATTCTTGCCTGGAATACTCCATGGACAGAGGAGCCAGGCAGGTTACAGTCCACGGGGTCACAAAGAGTTGGACACAACTGAACGACTAAGCATGCACACATTATAGAGATGAACGGTATGGAGTACAGTACTCCTTGCTATAGTCAATGAACTGGCAAATGGTAGATCTAGAATACAAAGTCAGTTTCCATGAGTCTAAATCACTTTCTCTTTACTGTTCACCATGTCAACAAAGGGCCATTTTCATTCCCTTTAAAGGAATTGGAAAACTGCTAACCAAAGGATAGAATGACTCCACTAAAAATGACAGAGACTCCATAATAAAGTATAATTTCTTTGTCTTTTTCTGTTTTGCAGCCGAGCCAAAGGAAAGGTGATAATACACACCGTGCTTAAGTTTAAATCTTATTATACAAATACTTCTGCAAAATTTCGAGATAAGATCAAAACCACTTTACGTCAGAAGCTAAAGGGCAACACTGGGTCATTATCTATAGATTCTTCTTCATTTAGATTTTCAGGTAAGTCTTTTTATGTATGGGGCAGAATAATTTTCATCTTTTAATTTGAGTGTGGTGCTTTGTTGTGCAATTGAAAACAATACTGCTCTCTTTAATTATCATTTAATAGATAACGGTAATTACTTTTAACCACTGTTAAAGTAATTAAGGTCTGCGTTAATCAGTTTTTAATATAATATCATTCCTTTGTTCTTGAAATCAAATTTTACTTAATTATAAATTTTTTTTAAGCTATCATGGTCTCAAATTATCATGGTCCCAAATAGAGTCCCAAGTTTTCTTTGCGTGAACCCAAATATCAGGGTGCCAAATAGTGCTGTTTCTCTACTATGTGAGCTCATGTTTTTAGCAGATGAATTTCCAAAAATATGTTCTTGGTGGTGAATTTTCTATAAACTGGAGAGCTGCTTTATTTCTCTGTGGTTTTGTTTTTGAAATCATCAAAGGTTGGATAAGCTATGTGAGAAGAAAGGCTCTATGACAGAGTATCTAATAGTACCCAAGGAGAGTCACATTGGGTTCCAAGTTTTCTTTGCAAAACAAGGCAATCTTAAATTTGAACTCTTATGGCTTGTTTCTGTGGGTCATGATTTCTCCCTAAGTTCTTTCGGATGTCTCAAGAATCTAGACTCCCAAATTCCAGAAATTGAGTTTAAGTCTCCTTAACAGCAAATTTATTTCTTGAAAAGCCTTTAGAGGACTTCATTTCTTTCACTCTTATATATAGTCTAATTCTTGTTCTTGGTCATGTGACAGTATTGTGGAAGACAGCTTCTAAAAGACAGGGACACACATTCTCCATTCCCAGGATAATCAGTGTTTCTCTGGTCTTGATGAAAGCACAGCCAATGTCTGGCACATCTGAGCTAAGCTATCAGTTCTCTGCTACAACAAATATGATCAAGGGGAAAAAAGTATCCCCGGCCTACAGAAAGAACTAACTGTTTGTGGACAAAAATCTACTCCAAGTGTTCATTTGTCTGGAATAGCAAAAGGATCAAAAAGCAAAACCTGAATATGCTTCTCCTGGATAAAAAGCCATCATGTTGTTGAAATGTGACTCTCCTCAGGTTATATTAGATGCTTTGTTGTAGAGCCTTCCTTTTCACGTAGCTTATCCAACCTCTGATGACCTCAAAACAAAATCACAGAGAAATAAAGCAGTTCTCCAATTTATAGAGAATTCACCACCAAGGGCATATTTTTGGAAACTCATCTGCTAAAAACATGAGCTCATGTAGTTAAGAAACAGCACTATATTCCTGGTATTCCTCCAGACTTTAAGAACATTACATAGGATCCCAGGAAAATGAACTTTCTGAAGGTATTTTCTAGGTATATGTCTTTTCTCTGTAGTTTTATTTATTACAGTGCATCCTACAAGTTTCTGAAGAGTAGTGACTGGTAAGTGCAATAAGCACATACAGTGCTTTGGTACTGTCTTAGCCTCCACCTGTTGCCTAGAAACTCCCTCTCTCTCCTCCCGTCACCTCTTATCTAGCTTCTGAAACTGACTGGGCGTTCACAGGTGCAAGATAAAACCCAGAAGCCAACCGGGCTAGGCCTCCAAAATCACAGTGAAGTGACTTAACACAAAGCTTACATTCAAGACAGTTCTTACTTAAAGAGATTATGAATATTCACTGGTCACCACATAAATGGATCTCTGGCTTAGGGATTTACGAAAGCTTATTTAAGTAGCCAAGGTTGCTATCAAAGCATCTTATTGAATAACCTGACCTTATTGCTGCCTGGTTAGTAGGGTTGCCTAGCACCTGCTAAGTATGTCAAGGTTGTGGATTTCATTTTCATACAAGCTGCTAACACAGGAAAAAGACATCACTGACCAGTGTTCTAAGCTACAGTGAATTGCTGAATACAATATCCAGTGTTCCTATATTATTATACTTAGAACAGTACATGTAGAATAATGATATGCATAAACTCTGAATCATCTGGATGATATTTTAGGTGCATAAAAGTTTCATCAAAACAAAAGCCACCTGGGATTTTTGAGCTTAATCCCCTTCCAAAACCCCAATTGAGAAAGACTGATGGCAAGTTTGGCACATATATGTTCTAGCAAACATTGTTATCCCCAGATTTAAGATGTAAAGAATGCCTTAATTACTAAGAACTATGAACATAATATGTAATTTAATTTCCCACTTACTCATGAATTCCAAGAAAATGACACTTGCAACTACTGTCCTAGGTACTAACAGTCAGTATTTATGGTTTATTCTTCAGTGAGAGATCAACATTTTCTCTATCAATTATAAACTTACTAGATCAGAGGATTTTCAAATTGACCAATGAGTGTAAAACTAGAAAACAACATATAGTTTTCCCCTGCCCATGATAGAAGAGTTTTCTGAAAAAACTCTCAGGTGGCTTCAATGGTAACAGATTTTATGCATTCCCAAACCCCTAAATTTATATTCACTTATGCTTTATGCTTAAACAATATTACATTATTTTTTAAATAGAGATAACCTCAATAGTTATAATTAGTTAACACAATTTTCCTTTTATAATGTCCTTTGTAAATTTTAAGGTCATGTTTACATGATCTTGTTGTTTCACAGCTAACCTCAATAGTTATAATTAGTTAACACAATTTTCCTTTTATAATGTCCTTTGTAAATTTTAAGGTCATGTTTACATGATCTTGTTGTTTCACAGCTTAAGAATCAGAACATACATATGATACTTATGTTCATGTAATAAAATTTTAATGCAAAGAAAGAAAAAACAAGTAAAGCATTGCAAGTGATATATTACCCAGCAAATCGATCTCACAATATAATGCACTTGACTATCACTGCCGTAAACTATTAAGCCAAGAACTAAGAAGAAAATATAATGCTAGATGTACCAACTACACAACTCCAAGGATGACCATATTGTGTTTCTCTCCTGGAAGCTCTGGAAGGAAAAATCAAAATCATTTTTTGTAAAAACAAAAAAATAGCCTCATAAGCTGAAGTGAGGTTTTTAATAAAATGCCTTATAAAGTTGAATGTTCATGACTTTAATGGGCATACTTAAGGATATGACTGTAACTTGTTTTAAAAAGTAATTATTATTTCCTGCAGAAAAATGCCTTGTACATACTGCTACACTTAACCATCTACTGATTAAGCATGAAACATATTTTAAATGCTTATGCTAAATCATAACTGGTTAAAGTAAAAACTCAAATTATGTAGAACTAATAGAAATTCATACACAAGGATGGTCATCCTGACCCACTATTAAGGGTTTTACAAGAAGGATGAACTCTGGTCTTGCACTCATTTGTGAGTAACTGGCTAATGCTGAGATATAAATCATGTTAATAGAACACACCTTTTGTTCATGTGGCTTGATCCTGAGATGCTGCATAGGTTCATTTGTAACACATTTTAAGCAACTTTATCCAATAATTCTTAGATAAATTCGAGAAGCCATTTTTTTCAAAGTATGTTGCCTCCCATGGTGTCCTTTCTCAACCAAGAACCAATCTTTAGCTCCACAAACATGTTTTATCTGCAAAGTATCTCTTAAAATAGTCTCAGTAGTATAAGACCTTGACCATAGACAATTCTTTGAAATAAGTCTTTCTAAATAGGCAAATTTCCTGCTGCTGCTGCTGCTACTAAGTTGCTTCAGTTGTGTCCGACTCTGTGAGACCCCATAGATGGCAGCCCACCAAGCTCCTCAGTCCCTGGGATCCTGAGTTTATATTTCATCTTTTTAACAAAACCGAAAAATTCTCTTTAAAATTATATTTTTACAAAAATCTTTCTCAAACCTACCACCTCCTCTTTGACATAACTATGGACATCCATTAATTTAGAGTGTATATTGTAGTTCCCTCAGAGCATTTAGGGAATGAAGAGATATTAATGCTTTCACCAAATAAACCCCAATATTGGAGTTTTGAGCTGTCATATTTGTTCATTTTCATACTTCAATTCTTACTGTCACTTTTATTTTCTCTGTTCTTCCTCCTATCTTCTTCAATTCATCTTAAAATGTTAAATTTTAAAATTTAAGTTTACCTTAAAATGTTTTATAGTAATTTCTATATTAAAATTGGAAAAATGAAATAGCCTTTCAATTAAGGTGTGTTGAGCTTCCTTATTTAGTTATATAAGCTTTAGTGAGCTGATATTTTTGATATATCTTTTGATATAGCTTTTGACTTCTCAGATACCCTTGTTTCCTGATTTTTGACTTTATTGCAGAGAATATGTTTCCAGGTTTACCAAGAGATATGGAGCACTATTCCTGCTGGCAATTCAAAATGTCTTTCAATAAAGCCAGGAATTTGTTTCAAGTAATATTTAAGTTATTTTTCAAATGCAAGTTTGAAATATGTTATTGAATGATACAGCTATTATAAATTGTCCAGATATTTAAAAGAATTTAAAACTTATTAATAGTCATTTCATTAAAAGACTCACTATCAATAGGGCCCACAAGAGACACTGCCACAAAATTATCCATGAACTAAGAATTATCTTCCAAGTGAATCATCCTTATTTTCTAATCTCTAAAAAGGAAAAAAACATAATTTACAATAGTTATTTTTGATAGTTAACACTAAGTTTAAATGATTAATGCTAAAACACTGCCTCTAGTGAGCCAATTCAATTACTTGCCTGAACTACCTGTTAGATTAACTAGAATGACTGACACTCTAGATCAAAAGAGGCAACCTAATAGCTGACCAGACCCCACAGATATTTTTAGTGAAGTTCTAAATTCATCTTGCCAATTTAGATACACTATATCTGAGATGAATCCTGATTTCTGCCCTATGCTATCTGCATCATATCTTTCCCTTGATACTTCTTGTAACTGAATTCCCAATCTGCTTCTCTATTTTGCACACATCTCTATTGTACAGAACTCCTGGAAAAGGAAATGGCAACCCACTCCAATATTCTTGCCTGGAAAGTTTCATGGACAGAGCAACCTGGCAAGCTATAGTACATGGGGTCACAAAGAGTCAGGCACAACTGAGCACACAATCCTTGTACCCATGGCTTTCAACATCTGCAAACCAGACACTACTATCCTGACTAAAGTCTGGCATTATTCATCTGAGGTTATATGATGGTAAATTTTGTGCCAACTTGACTGTGCCATTCCACGTGCCCAGATATCTGTTTAAACATTATTCCTGACTTCTGTGAGGATGTTTTCAGAAGACATCAGCATTTGAATTGGTCAGTCCATATTGGCTCACCTCTCCAATATGGGTGAGCATAATCCAATCCACTGAGGGCCTAAACAGAGAAAAATGATAAAGGAAGAGTGAATTCTCTCTCTCTGCATGGCTGATGAACTGAAGCATTGGTTTTCTCCTGCCCTCACACTGGAAGTGCATTTCTCAGGCCTTTGACTAGAATGACAGCACTCTCTTGGTCTCCAGCTAGCAAATGGCATATTGTGGGATTTCTCAGCCTCCATAATTGCCTATGAGCCAATTCCTCATAATATATATGTTTCTCTAGAGAACTCTGACTAATACAGACTGCCAGAGAGCACTGTAAGTTACCATCAAGCCCAAATAAGTTCAGACTTGTTATGGGCTTTTGGAAATCCCACTTGTCTTACATACTCCTAAGAGTCCAACTGTGCATATAGCTAGAGCAACTCTCCTATCTCTTTTTAAGTCTGTCCTGGCTGCCTTTCATTTCCCAGGAACTTCAGCCTTTGAAGCCACAGAATTCCACATGTTCAGCTTGAGTATTTTATAATATAATATATATTAAAAGTGATTCTTTTTAGGTTAAAGAGTTGGTGCTTTGGTAGTTGTAAAGGGTCCATTAAAATCCATTAAATCATGAAAGACATGTAATCAAAGGTCTGTTTTATAAAATTTTTTTATCTGATAATATTGTGTAAGATGAACTAGTAGGGAGAGTTTAAGCAAAGAGATCAGTTAGGAAAGAACTGCAACTGTCCAAGTGTGAAGAATTAAAAACCTGAAATATAGTAGTGAAAATAATATTAAAAATAATAAACGTGTCAAAGATATTATATTTATAGAATTGACAGAACTTAAGACTGGATGTGGAGAAGGCAATGGCACCCCACTCCAGTATTCTTGCCTGGAAAATCCATGGATGGAAGAGCCTGCTAGGCTGCAGTCCATGGAGTTGCTAAGAGTTGGACATGACTGAGCTACTTCACTTTCACTTTTTACTTTCATGCGTTGGAGCAGGAAATGGCAACCCACTCCAGTGTTCTTGCCTGGAGAATCCCAGGGACAGGGGAGCCTGTTGGGCTGCCACCTATGGGGTCTCACAGAGTCGGACACGACTGAAACAACTTAGCAGCAACAGCAGCAGCAAGACTGGATATGAGACACAACAGTGAAAGGAATGGAATACAACATCCAAGTTTTAACTCTGAGTAATCAGTGAGATGATAACTTCATCAAGAACAGATGAAAAGGTAGGAGAAAAAAAGGTTTATAAATATTCAATAAGGGATACATAATGTTACCTTCTAAGAAGATGGACTGGATACACTTTTCCATGTTTCTCTCACTAAATACAGTTTAGACCCCTAAGTGTTACAAATAAAACAGACAGAAGAAGAGCCCAGACTGGCTAGTGACCTCAGGGCCCAACAACATGGTGAGACTCACGGGTTTGTCTTATATATCCTGAAATTGGAACGGAAGAGGCCAGCAGTCCCAAAACTTCCAAGGGTACAAGAGAAATCATCTTTACATATTGAAAGACTCAATTAGATAGCAATTGTCTCCAAATTGATATACAAGATCATATTTTTTAGGAAAAAATATGGGAGGAAATCTTCAGCATCTAGGGCTAGGTAGAGTTCTTTATTTATTTTTTTTAATTTATTTATTTATTTTTTTAATTTTACTTTACAATACTCTATTGGCTCTGCCATACCTTTAGACTTGACAGCAAAAGCATGTTTCATAAGAAGAAAAAATAATGAATTGGACATCATCAATGTTCAAATTTTTCTCTGTATAATATAACCTGTTGCTGCTACTGCTGCTAAGTCATTTCAGTAGTGTCTGACTCTGTGCGACCCCATAGCTGGCAACCCACCAGGCTCGCCCATCCCTGGGATTCTCTAGGCAAGAACACTGGAGTGGGTTGCCATTTCCTTCTCCAATGCATGAAACTGAAAAATGAAGTCGCTCAGTCATGTCCGACTCTTAGTGACCCCGTGGACTACAGCCTACCAGGCTCCTCTGTCCATGGGATTTTCCAGGCAAGAGTACTGGAGTGGGGTGCCATTGCCTTCTCCAAATATAACCTGTTAAGAGGAGGAAAAGACAAACCACACACTTGGAAAAATATTTGCACCTACACATCAAATGACTAGAGTCTAAAATATAATAAGAACTATCAAGACTCAGTGAGAAAACAAACAATCCATTCAGAAAATGAAGAAAAAATGTGAAGATACATTTGACCAAAAGGAATATATAGATAGCAAATAAGCACATGAACAGATGCTCAATATCGTTAGCAATTCTCAGGAAATACAACTTAAAACTGCAATGAGATATTGCTACACACTTAAGAGATGGCTAACAAATTCTAGCAAGAATGAGGAGAAACTGAATCACTCATACAATGCCTGTGGGAATGTACAATGGTACATTCACTCTGGAAAACTCTTTGGTAATTTCTCAAAAAAAGCAAGCTTGCAACTACCATATAACCCAGCAGTGGCATTCCTTGTCATTATCTCAGACAAATAGTGAGTTGTGTTCAAACAAAAATTTATGCATTAATGTTTATAAGAGCTTTATTCCTAATAGCCAAAAGCTGAAACAACCTAGGTATCCTTCAACAAGTGATGATTAAGTAAACTCAGGTACATCATGACATGGAATACTTCTCAACAACAAAAAAAAGAAATTGAATACTTAAAGAAGCCAGTCCAAAAAGTTACATAGCGTATGTGTCTATTTATATGAATATATGACATTCTTGTGGAGAAGGAAATGGCAACCTGCTCTAGCGTTCGTGCCTGGAGAATCCCGGGGACGGAGGTACCTGGTGGGCTGCCATCTATGGGGTCGCACAGAGTCGGACACGACTGAGGCGACTTAGCAGCAGCAGCAGCAAAAAGGGAATAGAGTGGGAGAAAACAGGTATGGCTATAAAAGAGCAATGTGATGAATTCTTGTGCTGATGGAAACGTTCTGTAATTTAGCACCATCAATGTCAATATCCTGGCTATAATATTGTAATATAGTTTTGAAGATGTTAACCTTTACAACATCTTTGCAAGATATTACCTTTAGTAGAAATTGGGTACCAGGTGTTTATTGCATCTGCACCTGAATGCACTATTATAACAAAATGATCATTTTTTAATTGCACTGATGAATTTGGCTCCTATCTCTCACGTTCCTAGATCTCTAAGTTGCTGCATAACAAATATTATTTAAATGAGTTATAGTATGAGTTTTGATTCATAAAAAGACATAAAAAGTCCTATGAATAAAAAGTCTTTTATAAAAAGACATTCATAAAAAGTCTTGATAAAAAAGATATTTTTTAAATTTCTTTGAAAAATTTGGACATCTTTTCATACAAGCATAATGGATTACTCCTACTACAACATAATAATATTTTATCTTCTGTTCCAGAAACCTGAAACCTTTTAACATTCATAAACACTTTATACAAGATTGTGAAGTTACTAAAATTATGTGCAAAGCCAGTTTGATTTTTTCTTTTTTATCTTTTTCTTTTTTCTGATAAGTTGCATATGATTCTTTAATTCCTGCATTAAATAGTTAAAAGTACCATATACTAAATGCCAGTTTTAATGTTTTCTTCCCCTTCAATTGATTTCTGTTTCTGATAAAATATGCATTGAAGAGCCTTTATTAAAGCTCATAATGTGAGATAAAATCAATAAGGGATAAAATAAGGCATTAAAAATATTAAAAGTTCTTTTTCAAAAAAAGAAAAATCTTTCTCAAGTCTGTCAATTCAAGCCACAAAGACACTTAAAAATTTCAGAAATTTCTCCCAAACTAATTTTTTATTCTTTTAAAATAAAGTATCTTTATACTTTCTGCATTTTTTGTCTCCTATGTAGAATTTCCAAAGAAACACACGAGTCCTACATGTTCTGAGTAAGAAAAAAATAGTTGTGGTTTGTCTATAACGACAGCTCACTTGTTCAGCTTCAACAACCATGTAATTGTCATGGATTTACTCATAAGTAATGCATAAAATAAGTCTATAAATTCTATCATAGTTGTAATTGAATCCATTAATCACTGCCTGAATATTATTTCTCTGTGTTTTTTTAATATATACAGTTCCTAGAAGAATTTTTACTTTGGGAAAGATATATTCTTCTTCTTTTTTTAATGACCAATATTTATTTTTATATATTTGTCAACATTAGGATAATGATTAAGTAGATGATGATATATCAAATGGGATATTGTGCAGCTTTTCAAACTCAATGACATGGAAATTATGTCAAAACATTCAAATGCTTGTGGTTTGATATGAAGTTGAAAAGAAAGACACAGAGTTATCAGTGTACTGTGATCCAGTTCAGTTCAGTTCAGTTCAGTCGCTCAGTCGTGTCCGACTCTTTGTGACCCCATGAATCGCAGCACGCCAGGCCTCCTTGTCCATCACCAATTCCTGGAGTTCACTCAGACTCACGTCCATTGAGTCAGTGATGCCATCCAGCCGTCTCATCCTCTGTCGTCCCCTTTTCCTCCTGCCCCCAATCCCTTACTTTGGGAAAGATATATTCTTATTTCAAGAAACTTGAAATAAGTTTCGGAGAAAATAGTTTGTTCAGAATGAACAAGTGAATATTACCAGGTGATGGTCATTTTGAATCAAAAACTACTATATCCAAATTGGCAAGGCAATATGAAGCTAAGGAATTATTTGAGAAGAGGGATATAAGAAGGAAAACTTCATGGAGAAGCTACATCTCAAGATGAGTCTTAAAGAAATAATTGGGCATGAAATAAAAGAAATCCACAAAGTCATTCTCTGTGGGATGCAACATGAGAGCTGTAGCATCAAAATGCAAACTCCACAAAGTGTCTAGGTTTGTGGGAGAGCCAGTCTAAAAACTCTCCAAGCTGAAAATGCTAATCTTAAATATTAACTTCCTGTCCAACATTATCCACTGAGTCCTACATCAACATTATTTCTAAAGATACTTCTCAGTACATGTACTGTCCTCTCTTCATGACGGCAATCTTTTATACTGCTTCCAAAACAAAACCAACAAAGTCATTGGAGAAGCATTTGCAATATCCAAATAAAAATAGATGCTTCCTTTCACATTTCCTTCAATGAATAGTTCTACCTTTCAAGCTACCACTTGTGTATAGGTCTGGTTATTTAATTGATTTATAAATGATTATTTAAATATAAATAAAATATTTTCAAATTTTATCTTCAGAGTCAGAATGGCAAACATATCAAAGATCTGTACTGTGAATAACCAATCTATATCACTTTGATAGTATTACAAATGATATATAATATCAAACCACAGAGATAATTTTCAGTCCATTAGAAACATAAAGAAAAGGATTTATTGAGGCTAAATATGCAGCCAAGTGACTATTTAAAACCTGCAGTGAGTGAATGGGGGATTCAGATTTTGTTCAACCACAATCCAGGTCCATGCTCTGTTCCTTTGCCTTTCAATGTAGATCAGTCATATTAATGCTCCAGAGTAGCTTTTTTGGTGAATATATTGTGAATAAACTTACCTGGTAGAAGATGATCATTTCTGTGTCAGAAAACAATTTTATTTGTAGCAGTATCTTGCTCAGTAAGTCCCTGTATGTTTAAAGGTTTTCAGAAATTTATTATATGAATATTTTAAAATAGTTCATAAATAGTTCTACACACTGTGGAAGATAATTCAGCTGATCTCCTCTCTATTTTTACTGCTGTAACCCTAGGAAAACTATCTGAAAAGTAGGGTTGATCAATTAATTTAACATTGGATTCATGTAAAGTAATAACTTTACCTGCATTCCTGCTTAGTCGCTCAGTCATGTACGACTCTTTGCAGTCCCATGGACTGCAGCCCACAGGCTCCTCTGTCCATGGGGATTCTCCCCCAGGCAAGATTGGCTAGTTGCCATGTCCTCCTCCAGGGGATCTTCCCAACCCAGGGATCAAACCCAGGTCTCCCGCATTGCAGGCGGATTCTTTACCATCTGAGCCACCAGGAAAGCCCAATAAATTCACCTCAGTGGAGTAAAATCCCATGGTATATGTAAAATTTATATTATAAATGTACCCACTGCTACTGTAAAATTCTTCCTTATTGGAACCATATAGCTCAGTTTTCATTATTATTATGCTTCAGACTTATTTCTTAAGAAAAAAATATTCACTGGATAGCAGACCTTTATTAGAGTCCTCATTCTTACCAGTGCATCCAAAGTTGCATTTCTTACTTCCTAACCTCAAAAAGACACCAAATATGAAATAATAGTCATGGATTTGCAACACTACAGATCCAAAAGTCCATTTAGAGAGCACTTATGAAAGTGAAAAAGTAAAAGTGTTAGTTGCTCAGTCATGTCCAACTCTTTGCAATCTGTAGACTATAGCCCACCGGGCTCCTCTGTCCATGGAATTCTCCAGGCAAGAATACTGGAGTGGGTTGCCATTCCCTTCTCCAGGAGATCCTAATCTAATCTTCAGTAGTAAGTGAATTATGCCTACTTTGCTCCAGTAAGATTAATCCTTTGATTCCTCCCCAAAAGAATAGTTGTTGTCAACTGTTCACATTGTCCCCATCATCCCTCTATGCTAGGTATATCCAATTTTCTATGCTTACATATAACATAGTACGTATCACATAATGTTATCTATTTAATTGTACATCTCTTCCACAGTGCTCCAAGTTCATTGAGGACAGGGTCCATGTCTCTCCTTTGATTCCTGGCCCATTGGAGAAGACCAATGTTAAAATTAGCTGAGCTGCTTTTTAAAACTGCTTTTTCATATTCTTTGCTGGAATCTCCTCCTTAGCAAGGGCAATGCCATTGTTTTTTGTCATTTCCTTAAAGTGGTACATTGTAAACAGATTATCTTAGGTTACAGCACTGACTTCCTGATTCAGAGGTAAATCCAGAGGAGTCCCGGCCCTCAAGTGTGAGCCAGGGGCTCACAGGGTTAGGATAGAAACACAAACAGCCATAGCAGTGACTCAGTCAAAAAACAATGATGACTTCAGTCATTTCCCCATTCATCATCCTGTCTTCCACCTACCCAAGATATATTTGTTATTTTAAGCTCTAAAATAATACAGCTATTACAAGTAAGTTCTAATTTAAAGACAGTTCTTCTTTTTAGAAAGTCATGCATCAATAAAGAAAACCTCAAAGAAAGAAGAAAGTCTGCCAATAAATTAGGATTTCTAAACAATTAGTTCTTAAGATATAGGAATTAACATTTTTCTAATTGAGTTATGGGAGTTTAATTATTTCCCAAAGTATTACTACAGTTTGATATATTTTACCAGTCACATAAAGCTCAAAATCAAACTGCACAAGTATAATGTTGAGTAAAAATTAGTTTCTGGAAAGCAGTCATAAAGGATTAGATGGAAATATGCCATCTGTTTAAGTAGGTGTGGCTCATACTTACTCATAGTCCATCTAACTGCTGAATTGCTCCTGCCTTTTTGTTCAGGCAGGTTGACTTTCTGGTAAAGAATTCTTTTGTCTGCCTGATTCGTTGTGCAACCTAATATGAGCGTAATTGTCATTGGCATATATAACTGGATACTCCCTCTGAGTTTACAGAAATCAACAGCACAATAAAAAATGAACGTACATTAGCATGTATACTATTTAACTCATAGAACACCTGGTGATTTTTTTTTGAAGAGCAACTCCTAAGAAGAAATGTCTCATAGGTTTACAGTTCTCTGCATTTGAAACTTGGGACATAATTGTAATTCATTTACTCACCCTCTCCTCACACAGTTTGCACATGAATTAAACAGGTTTGCAATTCTGCAGGAATTGGAGAGGCATAGCAAAATTATCTGGATTAAATCTTACTCTAGAATATTCCCTAGATATTGAGGAATGAGTAGGAAATTATTATTAAAACATATTTTTATCCAAAATGAATGAGAAGTGGAATGGCACACTTAACTGAATGTTCTGAATAATAGAAACTTACCATACAAAATGTATTGATTTCTAAATGAGCAAAATACAACAAAATGCATGTAACACCAAAAAATTCATTAAATGTAACAACATATCACTCTTTCCTGGTTACAAGCATTATTTTTTCTGTAATATAGTTATTTTAGTGTCATAGCTTGCTTTCTCAAAAAGCAGAGCCTGAGACAGAGACTTGATTTGATTTGAGAATCAATTTGATTTGATTTGAGAAAGAATAAAGGATATAAAGAGTAAAATGGGGAGAGGAAGTTGACCATTACTAGCAGCAGCCCTGGCTCCATCTCACTGGATGTTTTGAATTTTATTTCCCCTATGACTAATGGGGGAAACATTTTTACATCAGCTCTCATTCTATTCTGGCTCTAACAGAGTTACTGCCCCTATCTCTTATTGTCCATCTGGGAATGTCCAGTGATTTCCTTCTAGCAGAAACTGACAAGTCCTAGGTACTGACTTGAGAAAGTCATTTATTACTCCTGAGACAAGCAGATCCAAATCTTCATGGAACTGGTAACCATACTGTGGCCAAGATAATTGGGCCAAGAGCATTCAAAGTGGCACCAAAAACAAGGGGTTAAATGCATTTAGTATTTAGTGATTTGTATTCAAGATGTGGTGAAAGATCACCATTTTTCATATATTTTAGTATTTTTGAGGACCTAGACTTCTTTCTCAAATAACTTGTAATGGGGAACTTGAGAGTCTTTTTAGAAACAGAATAATAAATACTAAAATTTTATTACTCTCTATGCTAACCTATGAACATAGAAATGACATAGTCAAGACTGACTAAAATTATTATGACTATAGAATGTGTTCTCCAAAACAAAATAGTTAACATTTTTTAAATGTGTTCATAAATCTAACTATGTCCATTTTCTTCTCCCTTGACATTTAGATATTGCAATGCCAATGGCAGAAAATTTTCTCCATACATGTAAGTTCATTAACAGTTATTTTCTAGTAAAAAATTTCCTAGATGGCAAAAAAAAGAGAAGTTTCACTTGAGAGTTAATGTTGTATGCACAAAGGGGCAATGGGAAACCTTCTTTTAAAAATTGTGTGAAGGTGATTGTAGATGGTCTTACATTGACTGATACCATGGATTTAAAATGAGGAACACATTATCTCATGCCATAATGGCAGAAGGTATCTAAGCAGTGGTAATTAAAAACCCAAAATCTAAATGTAGCTACACATTGGTTTTGAGCCCCAGGTCTGCCACTTACTAACTGGATGAATTCACACGGGTTACTTAACTTCTCAGACCTTCAGTTTCAAGGTACTGTGATGATAAATGGAGGTACAAGTAAGTACTTAAAAAGAGTACACGCTTCCAGTGAGCACTCAGAAGATGTCAGCTATTTGCATTTTCTATTCTGCCAATGAAAACTTCAGGCCTAAGAGCTCTCTGTGGAATTCTGATCCTAGAAGCCAAGTGCATTAGTGTGCTGAGAAGTCAGTTGCCTTACATACAAGGAGCTCCTTGCTGGCCAAAGCCTTCTGCTTCTACTCTTCTGCTAGACAGTTTAAGAAATGTGATCCCCAAGGTTACTAGAACCTGGAGCACACTGTCAGGGAGAAGCACTCCTCTTACCTGAGGTTGACTGGAGCAGCTGGATTAGAGGAATCGCCCTCCAGAGCGAGGTGACACCAACCCCAATGGCTATCCTTCAGTCACAGCGTGGTTATTCCTGAGCAACCTGGGTAGTATTTAACACAAATCTGTATTAGATTGCTTTCCTCTGTGATATATTTTGATGAAACAATCATTTAGCAACAAATAAGACATTGTAAGCTCAAATATTCCTATAAAAAACTTCAGTACTGATATGATCAAAATCCAAAATTAGGAATTGTCAGGTTGGTAGAGAGAAGTAATCAACATAGGAATAAAAGCAGTGATAAGAAAGAGATCAGCCAGGTTGTGCATCCCCCCAGACTAGAACGTTAAACAACTATCCATATCAGTATCTGAATTTGATTTGCTTTATCTGAGATTTTAACTCTACTTTAAATAAAAGGGGAGAAGGGAGAAACAAGAAAAATCAAACAAGGTTGAAAAGAGAATAGAGCGGCATGTGACATAAAGTGACTTATTAAAGTGCAGTAATAAGATAAACAACAGTGTCCTACTGTATAGCACAGGGAACTATATTCAATATCATGTGATCAACCATAATGGAAAATGAATATGTGTGTGTGTGTGTGTGTGTATAAATGAGTCACTGTGCTGTATAGCAAAAATTAACACAGCATTGCAAATCAACTATACCTCAATAAAAAAAAAAAAAAGTGTAGTAAAAAGTGATGATAGAGAGGCTGTTAGAGCTTGGTAGATTATTTGATGTTTCTGAAACTATCACCCAGAGAGCCTTTATTGTATTCCTTAAATCCTTGAAATTTGCCATAAGACTTCTTTCGACAGAACAAAAGCTCTAAGGTGCCAGGTAAGATTTTGCAAATATAATAACAAGGTAATACTGCAGATGTGGCATCCAAAAGCTTAACAGAAGCAATTATCATGAATAAGTAAAATCTTGGAATGAAAATTGGTGCATGGATGTAAATTAGATTAAAATTCTGAGTAAGAGCAGAAACAGGGAAGTAGAGTCACCAAGGGGAGGTTCTACTAGCCCGGTGAGCATCTTTGTTTTTACATTCCTCTGAAAGAAGTTGAGTAAAAGCCAACTTCCTTTAGGAGTTGTTCAAACAGAAGGGAGGATCCAGAGGAACCCTTATAGTTTTAGGTTCTGCATTATTTGCTTTATCCTCAGTAGCGTCCATGGTAAGGGAGTGGAAAGAAAGAGGGAAAGAAAAGAGTCATACTCAGTGAGTCAATATGAGGGTTCTCTCATTCAAAAATAACAACCACAAAGGCCCTGCTTCAACTCAGTGATGTTTGCAAAGAGGATGCCTTAACAACCTGAAGTTTGCATCTCATCAAAGAGAACAATCTAGAATCAGAAGCAATATATAAGCTTAAAGATTTCAAGAGGCTAGTGAAGGCCTTTTAAAAGTCTACATATCCCTCTTCTGTGTTTCTAATCCTTTCCACACTCAGGAAAGAGTATCTCAAGATACATCTTGTCACATATAATGCATAACATCTCTATGAAGCAGTTGATCATCTAACCTTTCCAATAAATTTAAATATTCCCACTCGATACAAATACCTTTATCTAATTCAGAATTTTTCAATCTTAACTACTAACATTTTGGGCTAGAAAATCTTTTGTTTCAAGGACAGTTCCACGCATTACAGGATTTTTAGCAGCATTCCTGGCCTCTACCCTAGATAGCAGTAACCAAACACTGCCCTCCTTCCAGTTATAACACCCAAAAATGTTTCCAGATATTGCCAAATTACTTTTGGGGATGGGAGGTGGCATGTAAAACTGACACCAATTGAAACCACTATTTTAATCTATGACCACTGTATTTATTTTGGCAAGTTTTATTTACTCTCCAAATTCTTATGAGCAAACTTTATACATAAAAGTTTTGTAGTCAAATATTTTTATCTTAAGATGTCTCATGAATTACACGATATAGACTTCATTTCTACAAACATTTAAGAATTGTTTGAGCTTTTATGTGATGAGTTNGGCTCCAAAATCACTGCAGATGGTAATTGCAGCCATGAAATTAAAAGAACGCTTGCTCCTTGAAAGAAAATTTCTGATCAACCTAGACAGCATATTAAGAAGCAGAGACATTATTTTGCCAACAAATGTCCGTCTAGTCAAAGCTATGGTTTTTCCAGTAGTCATGTATGGTTGCAATATAAAGAAAGCTGAGCACTATTGGAGAGATGGTGCTCATGATAAAGAGGTAGGTTGAGGAAGGTAAAAGTTCCATTTGGGATTTGTAAAATATGAGGTGCCTATGGAATATCCAGATACATATGTTCAATATATCATTGTAAATAAAAATCTTGAGCTCAGGAAAGAGTTCTGGCTACAGATATATACCTAAAAGTCATTGTCATCTGGACAGTAGTTATATTCATGAACATGGATCAATAACTCAATGTATAAAATAAGAAGCAGCTAAGTAACTGAACTCAGGTATCATGCTTTTAAAGGACTAACAGTAAGAGATAAGAATGATCAGAAAAACTGAAAAGCCTAAGAAATTGATCTCACCAGAATCTAGGGATCGGGAAAAAAAAGGGGGGGATGGTTAATAGTAACACATAACATCAAGTCAAGAAAACTGCTGGAAAGTGTCTATCAAATTCAACAATTGTATTTTGGTAAAGCTTAGAAAACTGCATTGGTAGAAAACCCGTTTTGAATTTTTCTACCAATTGAGTTAAAAGATTAAGTAAGTTGAGCAAAAGAGTATTAGTTTAATATAGTCTCATTTATTTATTCTTTTATTGCTCTTGCCTGAGAAGACATCCAAAAAGCTATTGCTAAAATCACTGTAAAAGTGATTACTGTTTATATTTTCCTCTAGGAGTTTTATGATTTGGGGTCTTATATTTAAATCTTTAATCCATTTTTGGTGTATTTTTGTATGTGATATAAGACAATGGTTCAGTTTCATTCTTTTGCATGAAAGTGAAAGTTCAGTTTTCCTGAAAGTGAAAGTCACTCAGTCATGTTCAACTCTTTGTGAAATTCCAGGCCAGAATAGTAGAGTGGGTAGCCTTTCCCTTCTCTAGAGGATCTTCCCAACTCAAGGATCAAACTCAGAATCCACATTGCAGGCAGATTCTTTACCAGTTGAGCCACAAGGAAAGCCCAAATACCATTTATTAAAGAGGGTGCCTTTCCCCCATTGCATACTATTCTTGCCACATGAAAATATGCTCAACATCATTAATTATCAGAGATGTACAAATCAAAACTTAAATGATATATCACCTCATACCTGTTAAAACGGAAATTATGAAAAAGAAGATACAAGTGTTGGTGATTGCAAAGAAAAGGGAATCCTTGTACACTGTTGATGGGAATGTGAATTGGTGCAGCTGTTATGGATAACAGTTGGAAGTTCCTCAAAAAATTAAAAATATAACTATTATATGGAAGCTTTCTAAGTGTCCATTGATAGGTGAATGTATAAAGAAGATGTGGTGTACACACACACACATACACACAGACACAATGGAATATGATTCAACCATAGAAAGGAATGAAATCTTGCCATTTGCAGCAACATGGATGACCTGAAGGGTATTGTGCTAAGTGAAACAAGCAAGACAGAGTAACAGTTACTATATGATTTCACTTATATGTGAAATCTGAAAAACCAAACAAAATAGACTTATAGGAACAGAAAAGAATCTAGTGGCTACCAGAGGAAAGGAGTTGGGGAACAGATGAAATATGTGAAGAGAATTAAGGGGTACAAAATTCCAACTATAAAATAAATAATGAAGTAGAACATAGAAATATGTCAATAACACTGTAACAACTTTGCATGGTGACAGTGGTACCTGGACTTATCATAGTGATCAATTCATAATGTATTCAATATAAAAGATCAAATTACTATGTTATACACCTGAAAATAACATGATATTATATGTTAATTATGATTCAATTTTTTAAAAAAGAAGTGAAGAAAAGAATGAGAAACCAGAAACTTCAGTATAGACTACTACATTAAGTTTGGGCTTCCCAGTGGCTCAGATGGTAAAGAATCTGCTTGCAATGCAGGAGACTTGGGTTCAATCCTAGATCAGGAAGATCCCCTGGAGAAGGAAATGGCAACCCATTCCAGTATTTTTGCCTGGGAAATCCCATGGAGAGAGGAGCCTAGTAGACTACAGTCTATGAGGTTGCAAAGAGTTGGACATGACTGACCGATTAATACTATTACTATGTTAAGTCCCTTTTATGAAAAGAAGATAATTAGGACAATAGAAGAGCTTTTAATATCCAGAAATATTGTGATTTTTTTTCAGGTAGACAAACCAAAACAGGCAGACAAAAAAGTATATATGCCTACAGAGAAAAGGCAGTGAAGGAAATGAAGACATATTGGGAAAAAAAACACAAAACAATTACTGATAGAACAAAGTTTTGATTCAAAGAACAGATGAAGGGATTAACCCTGAAAAGAAACAAATACATCCATTTGCCTGAAAAGGAGAGTAAACATAGATGTGGGCTGATGTAGGTGAGCTGGGAAATCAAAAGGGACAAGGACAGGAAACAGAGAGATTACTACCTGTTGCTCTCTACTTATTCCATCAATTTGAAACTAAGTAAGACACTAGGTTCCAAGTGAGAAAATCAAATTTTTAAAAATTCTGAAATGAACCTTGTATGTTGCTGGTGGGAACATAAAATGGTGAGCCTATATGGAAAGCAGCATGGTAATAATTTTTCAAAAACAAATAAAAATATATTAATCATACATTCCAGCATTTCCATTTCCCAGTATTCACCCAAAAGAATTAAAAGCAGGAACACAGATATTTGTACATCCATATTCATAGCAGCATTATTCACAAGAGCCAAAAGACTGAAGCAACACAACTTTCCATTGATGGAAAAATTGATAAACAAAATGTGATATATGCATAATATTACATATTATTCAGCCTTAAAAAGACAAAAATTCTGAGACACTCTACAACATGGATGAAACTTAAGACATTATGCTAACTGAAATAAGCCAGTCACAGAAGTACAAATGCTATACAACTCCATTCATGTGAGGCACTTGAAATAGTACGATTCAGAGACAGAAAGTAGAATGGTGACTGCCAGGACCTGGAGAAAGGGGACAATGAGGAGTAACCATTCAATCCTGGGTGTAGAGTTTCATTTGTCCAAGATGGAAAAGTTCTGGAGATGGGAGGTAAAGATGATCACACAATATGAATGTACTTAATGCCATTGAATTGCATACTTAAAATGGTTAAAATGGTAATTTTATGTGTATTTTATACAACTGAAAAATAAATAATAATTTTTTAAAATTATGAAATTAGAAGAGTTTTTACTGGCTCTTCTTAACAATGAGAATGAAATATGTCTAGGGACCCCTAACTACAGGGGAGGAGATGTTAGTTTAAGGATGTAAATTTGTGACAAGATTTTCTTTCACAGTGTATGGTTGGCCCAGATTGTAGTGGGGAGGAGGGTAAGAAGCTAAGAATCTTGTTGGCAGAGTAGTCATATGGATAAATCATGCACTATAGTCACATAAAGAAAGATAGAAAGTAGGAGGTAAGTTGGAGAAGGCAATGGCACCCCGCTCCAGTACTCTTGCCTGGAAAATCCCATGGATAGAGGAGCCTGGTAGGCTGCAATCCATGGGGTTGCGAAGAGTCAGACACGACTGAGCAACTTCACTTTCACTTTTCACCTTCATGCACTGAAGAAATGGCAACCCACTCCAGTGTTCTTGCCTGGAGAATCCCAGGGACAGGGGAGCCTCGTTGGCTGCCATCTATGGGGTCGCACAGAGTCGGATATGACTGAAGCGACTTAGCAGCAGCAACAGGAGGTAAGTTAATACACTAGGAGAAAAGGGAGGAGTCAAAAATTAGCTTTCTCAAGAAGTTGAAGAGCAGATGTAGGCTGAAAAGGAATAGAGTGAAAAAACTGCAAGTATAATGCTGGTAATAGCATCTCAAAGGTGGAGCCGATCCAGGTGTTTTCCCAAGATTGGAAGAGCAATAGCCCAGTGCTGGTAGTGAGTAAATATAAACTACTTCTTTTTCAACATCTGTGTGAAAATGAGAGCGTTTGGGTAGATAATCAGAGAATTCCTCAGTCTACTGATGATGGTATAAGCAACAATATCTTAACTATCTCTTTTGGGGAATAATTGAGTTGAAATTTTTTAAATGTATTTCTTATTATTATATTGTTGTATCCAAAGACATATATTGATGTCTTTGATTTAAATAAATGATTATAAAATTTAAAAGTGTTCTTGACTAGAATCATTTTAATACTGAAATACTTAGCTTTTTTCCTTCTGTTTCTCCTGTCTTTACTACAGGAGGAAAAAAATAAGCAATATTCATACTTAAATTATAAATAGTCATTATATATATCCTTTTCTCTCTAGGGTGACTCTGGTGGACCTCTGGTTGGTGCAGATTATAAAGGCACTTGGTTCCTTGCTGGTATTGTGAGCTGGGGAGATGAGTGTGCCCTTCCAAACAAGCCTGGAGTCTACACTCGAGTGACACACTATAGAGATTGGATCATGTCCAAAACTGGTCTCTAGTGCAGAAATACATTAAAGTTCAAAAATTATACCCTTGTTAAATATGTTTGTAATTTCAAAGCATATTTAACTTAGTATCACCTCTCTTTATGCACATTTAATGTTTTAAATTTAAACATATTTGTATAATTTTAGAATTATGAAAACTTTTTGTGTATTAGATTTTGACAAATATTTAGTGACAGCAATGGACAAGGACATAGAAATCTCCTTTTACCCCTCTCTAGACTACAGGGAATTATTTGAGCAAATATGGATTGCAGTTTACCAAGGAGATTTTCTCTGTTGATTTGTAGATACAGGTCCCTTGGGAAGTCACAGATTAGGTGTTATCAATAAACTCCCTTCTATTGCATATAAACAATCTCCTCCTGAATCACATGGATTCCTCCAGATCCACATATCGGTGGGTTGTAAGCTACTGAGTTGCAATAATACTGCCTATAAAAAATTTTTCAGGAAAATCTGTCTACTTGTTTTCTTTCTAGTTTTTGTACTAATGCTATTCCCCTATTGATGGCTTCCTTACCTTGAGTGACACACAATAGTATGATAATCCCATGAACTACCCCAAGTCAATAGATCCCTTGACAAATTCTGATGTCCCTACTATACAGTTATATGATATAGCTGTAACTAAGTATCTACCTAGCATAGTACTCTAAAATGAAATATTTGCCATAAATTTTTTACCTGAGTTAACACAGTAGGTTTATTATTTGATTGGTCTTAAAATATTCTGTTATATCTTGAGACATAAATGTGTAAAAATTAACATTTCTACACCCTACCAAAGTAGTGCTGATGTCCTGTCCAGTGTTCCTGAGCACAAGAAGGTTGTAACATGCCTGATGGAGAAAATGTACATGTTAGAGGGGCCTTGTCAGGCATAAGCTATAGTGCTGTGTCCATGAGTTCAAAATTAATGAATCAAAAATCTTGTACATACAGAAAAGGAAAGAGGAAATTTGCTGATCTGTACATGAGGCTGCTTCAGAGAGTGCTAAGCTGAAACCCATAGTATATGACGAAACCATAGAAAAGCTGCACGATGGTGAAAGTTGTGGATTCATGAGATAAGGGCTGATTTTTTTAAAAACAAGTCAAAATAATTTTAATCAGCAAAATGTTATAACTTCAAAAGGTATTTACACTGACAACAAAAACATTCTGAAAGATCTTAACGAAATAGTTTAAATTCGCTTTTTCTTATTCCATCTTCAGAATCCACTGTGCATTTTACACTCAAAGCATATCTCAGTTCAACTAAGCCAAACTTCAGATGGTCAGTTGCCACCTCTGGTTGATGGCAAAAGTACTGGAGTGGGGTGTCATTGCCTTCTCCGGGTTAATGGCTATCAGTTCAGTTCAGTCACTCAGTCGTGTCTGACTCTTTGTAGTTCGATCGTAAGGGCTGATTTTTTAAAGTATAGTGGACAGCATTGTTGTGAGGCTGAAAGTCAAAGAAACTCATGGTAACTAGTTCGCATGTTTCAAACTAGTTATATTGTGATATAGTGATATACTGTTTTAGTGTGGAAAATGTCGAACTTACAGGTGAGGCAGTTTCTACATATCAGAAATTTGGAGAAGAATTTGTAAAGAATTACAGTTGATTTATAATATTATGTTAAAGAATTTTTAAAATATCTGCTATGTATTATACAGGAGAAAGGCTTGTGTGAAGAGCAGGTATTCAACACTGATGATTTTTGGCTTGTTTTTATAAGGATGTTGACAAATGAACCTGTGTGATGCAAGTGATATTTTTGGCTTGCAGAAACCTAGTATTTTAACTAGAATCAATGGTTCAGTATTCACTAATTCAAAGTTCATGGCAACTTTATAGAATATAACTACCAAAAATTATTGTAGTATTGACTTATTAGATCAAATAAGTACAGTGAACTGTATATTTATGCTATATATTTGTTTAAAAATACATGTTACATTTTTCTAAAAAAACACACTCCTCTTGATTTCTAACTCATCTGTTTCCACCACTAATTTTTCTAAAGCAGTCTATTTCAGAACCAAAACAGTCCATTAGAAAATATTTCCAGACCCTTCAGAAAGGTACTTAGGAAGTAGATTCCATGTTTCATCCAGGAATTGTATAATATTTCATTCAGGTCTAGAAGTAGGGAGGAAGCCAGTATTTCTGAACATGTGGTGACAACTAAAAGGGAACCCAGATAAGCAACTGGTCTAAGCTGCTCAAAACCCAGGAGCTAGCTCAGGAGAAACTGAAGAGGTACATAAGGTAAGTCCAGTACTCTTCAGTTCAGTTCAGTTTAGTCGCTTAGTCGTGTCCGATTCTTTGCGACCCCATGAATCGCAGCACACTAGGCCTCCCTGTCCATCACCAACTCCCGGAGTTCACTTAGACTCACGTCCATCAAGTCAGTGATGCCATCCAGCCATCTCATCCTCTGTCGTCCCCTTCTCTTCCTGCCCCCAATCCCTCCCAGCATCAGAGTCTTTTCCAATGAGTCAACTCTTCACATGAGGTGGCCAAAGTACTGGACTTTCAGCTTTAGCATCATTCCTTCCAAAGAAATCCCAGGGCTGATCTCCTTTAGAATGGACTGGTTGGATCTCCTTGCAGTCCAAGGGACTCTCAAGAGTCTTCTCCAACACCACAGTTCAA